>JANVCL010047307.1:0-24966 GCA_026546855.1 Erythroxylum incrassatum
ATGTTGATGATAAGTAGATGTTGTATGTGAGAATAGTAGATTTAGATCCTTACTTCTTACAACCTATTAAGCAAGTACAAGGATTAATTAGATAAACGAATAGTTCATGTCGGATTTTAGTAAAACATAGAAAAGTTGGGCTTACTACGGGTTTTGGTGGTGTTAAGCCTACCCATTCCCTAGTGCCAACACGGCCCAAAAAGGCGGGCCGTGTCAATCATATAGCTAGAAAATGCCTATGGATAAATCCTTAGGAGCTTCTTCCCTGAGATTACACAAAAACTATTCAACCCGAGAACTCACTCAAATCCAAATAAGTTGATTCATATTGTATCCTTAGGGCTTTGTGTATATGTATTGTGGAAAGAAAGAAACCTCAGAAGGTTTAACAACAACAATTCTTCCAAGGAGTCCATTATCACAGAAATCTTCAGGGAACTCAGAGAGATAATCATACTAAAAAACCTAAATCTCACCTACAACTCAAACATCTTATCCTCTTTGAATATCTAGCTCATAGATATACTACAACGTGACTTATTATCTTAGTATAAACTTCCTTATTTGTTTAGTTCTTACTCCCTACACATGGTAATCTATGAAAGTAAGGAGCTATACAAAAAGAAATTAAGCAAGGCTCATCACTTACCTAGTCTATCATCACTTCAACATGCCTTGATTATGAAATCTCTTCAGTTGTCTCCTTCTTCCACAAGTCTCCCTCAAAGTCAGCAAAGAAACCATCCCCTATTAGGTAAAATTTGAAAACGTGATGATCAGAGGCAGAGGTGTTTTACCCCTCTTACAAAAATGTCACCGCTTTTTTGGATCTTTTTCTATTTTCATTATGTCGTCATTTTCTTCTTATAGTAATGTTGAAATGTTGTCATTTGGGTAGTTGTTTTAAGAGAGTTCACTTTTTAATTATTGTATCATTAAACCTTCTTTATTATTAATGAATTTTTTAAATTCTAAAAAAAATTCCCACACTTCAACTTTTATTTATCCTTAATTAAATCAATCTAAATTACTCTTAACTTGAATAAGTCCAATTTTGAGGAAATTCAACAAATAAAGTAAAGCAATAAAAATTATCATCATCTGCCTAACTATGTTATTTATCAACTATTTATATCTCTCAATACTTGCATTGAATTGTAATTTAGTTTAACGTACAACAAAAATCCTTTAAATATCAGCTTAATCCAAAGAAATTAAATGAACATAAAATAACAAGCATTCCGTCTCAAGCATTTAATAATCATTACCAAAGACAAAATTAAAGCACTTATATTTGGTGCTTTTATGGAGTATTAAATGCTTGTTTAAAAGATCATCTGAACCTTTTGATGTTAAGGTAAATTACTTATCATAAATATCATTGATTACTTACCTAAGTCACCATTTCAAATGACTACTAGCTTTACTCTTGACTTCGACGTTTTTACTTAGGTTAAATTCAATAAAGTGAAATTATTTACACTCACTTTATTTAAAAAATTTGTTTGCAAATAAAATAGAATACCGAGCTACTTCATAAGCTTTACTGTAACCCAATGTGTGTTAACTATAAACATTCATTAATGCTTATATTCATTGATTTAACCTAGTTAGTTCACCATGCAATTCAACTTCTAATTAGTCCTCTTAGTTATCTTTCACTATTTAATTTTTTATAATATTTACCTATCAAACTAATTGTAATTAGATCAATTCCATTGGAAATAGGCTTAAAATTGAATTGGAGTAATCCCTTACCAAACTTAAATTGCACATTATCCTTAATGTACTAATGATAAGAAAAATATAAGTTACATTAAAAGTGTAAAGCAGAAGAAGGGAAATTAAATATAAAAGAAAACTTTTTAAAGCATGCTTATTGCTTATTATGAAAAATCAACATTATAGGCATCTAGAATCCATAAGTACCTTACACAAATGCTAACAAAAATACATAATTCATGAAAAAAATGTGTTATGATGAAGAGAAAATACCAAAATAAAAAATTATTTAATGAAAGATAACATAACACCTGAGAATATAAAAATTTAGTTCAGATTGTTCAAGGAATGTAAACATATTAGAATCTCAAGCATACAAAAATAAAAATAATAGTAAAATATCAAAAAGATATAACATTATCATAATTATTATGGTGATGACCGCAGTGATTACCTTAAAAACTCCTTCTGACGAAAAATACTCTAACAATCACTCCTTCAACTTACTAAATTGCTGCTCATATACATCAAAATGCTTAACGTCATACTTTATTTAATTTGTTGACTTTTTATTTTTGAAATTATTTAGTTGAAAATTTCCTATACAATTTACAATGCATCTACTATCAGTGTCAGAACTATAGTTCCAGTCATCTTATAAGCGTCATTTTCTTCCTAGTCTTTCATCCATTCTAGTCAACACATAAATGTCATCAACCTTTCTAATCAAACCCATAGACATCATCATCTCAAGGTAAACAATATACATGTGCATCCCATTTATTGATGATAAAATATATGGATAGCACCCAAATTCTTAGCTAATAAGGTCAAGTATGACCCACTGAAGATAGCCCTTATAGAACCCAAGGTTGTAAAGTGGGTGTTGATAGATTTTAAAAAAAACTTACTAACTTAGTGTGTTAGTAAGCATAATTTATAAAAGATAAAAATATGATATGAAATAATTAATTTCAATAATACACTTAAGTAATAATGTAACAATGGTAAGGAAAGAGAAATGCAAATATATTTATAATGGTTCAGAAAATAATCTTTGATTATGTCCACTACCAAGTCTCTTCTTGGAATTATACTACAACTCTTTTTCAAGGAAAAGAATAACCTTCGTATAATCTTTTCTTGGTAAAAAAGAAACCTTTTACAATTTTCTTTCACAGTGAAGAGGAACCTCAATGTCATTTGAAGCACCCCTAAGTACAATTAAAAACCCCCCAAAAAAGGCTTGCAACTAAAAGATATCCTAATTTCTGGTCTTGATAATTTCAAAGATGCTTACTTATACAAATATGAGATAATGATGCTTAAATGTATAATATTTACTAGCCATTGTAGCACATTGGTCGACTAGTATGTATTGAATATAAAATTCACTAGCCGTTGAGAAATTGGTTAACTACTAAGATATATTAGTTGAACAATATGTCACCTAGAGGGATATTGACACGTTGGTCAACACACCACTACAATGATCTACTAGTATATCAACAAACGATCCTTTTACAACTTTAACCGACATTGGTTAACTATAAGTCATAGTAGTTGATCAATGTACATTTAATGCACAAAATATGCTAGTCATTGCACATTGGTTGATAACTTAACATATTGTTCAATAAATGTGTCCTTTTGAGGGATATTTGTTGACTACATCATCATATTGGTTTGATCAATTTGTCAAAAAACTCAATTATTATAGCTTTAACTTATATTGGTCAACCATTAGCCTATATTGGTTGACCAATCATCTAAGAACATAATTTTAACAACTTTAAGTGCTCAAACCTAATTTGTTTAATGATTAAATTTTTTTCCAAAATGTTCTATAACGATATTTAAAAGATTAAGAGACTTTTCTTTAAAAACAAAAGTTTTTATACCTCTTAATAGATGAAAGACTAATATAATAAAGTAAGATGGAAGATTTATACATGGTGAGCCTTTAAGATTATCAAGGTGACTAAACAAGATTTTAATTATTATTACAAGTTTTTTAATGACTTTGATGTTCCTTAATCTTCTTTTTTTCTTGACTTGATCTTTACTTTGAAAGTTGCAAACTTCAACTTTTCTTACCATCTTTATAAATTATCTTCTTGAGTTATGGCTATATCTTGTTCTTATATTGCTTATCATTAAAATAATAAAATCATTAGTATGACTTATGTTTTGTTATCATCAAAATATCAATTGTAATTTCCCTTGGTTCAATAAGTTGCTTAAGTTACACGAGCATTGGTATATTATACACCATAGATAAAATAAATGTTGAATTTTCACCAACTTAATGTTCTCCATTCTCTTAGTGATGGAATAGGTAATAACTTTATATAGGTAACAAACTGCATGAGATATTTTAACACAATTCTTATATTTAGTGGGATCATAGTTGTTACCTCTAAAATAGATTTCCAAAAATTCCTAGCCATAAGAGCAAGCTCATTATAGGGAAAACTGGTTTCATAATTATTAAATAAAATCCTCTCAACCTATTCAAATGTATAAAACCTACATTTTAACCTAAACTCCTTGAATGATATTTTCCTTTTGTCCATGAAAAGTTGATAGTTAATAGCATCCTTATCTTCCATGTTTCATCTATATAAAAAGCAATTAATATTTCTAATGTTAATTCCTTAAAGGAATATTCTTCAACTTCAAAGAAAATCATCTAGCCTACATTTTTAATGTTTCTTTAAACTTTATTTTCTATCCTTATAGTATCCTTTTAATTGAAAATGTCAAAATTTCATGTATTCAAGTCTTTGTAGATCTTCTAGGTCAAAAAAAACAATAGGAGTTAATGTTCATAGTTGATAGTGTTGTGATATATTTTGGGGTTTTCGCTTGTTCCAACCTTTCTCTTCTTATGGTTGATATTAAAAATCTTTTAGAACTCCATTTCTATATTGTATTATACAAGTTTTGATAGAGATTGATAATGAAAATAGTGGTTATATAGATGGTTTTTTTTGGATAATGATTTTGAGTAGTGGGTGTATATAAATTTAAGATAAAGTAGAGACAAATTGGGCAAAAACCAAAAATTTAGGTGAAAATGGCAGTTACTCATGTCAAGACCTACTTAAATTCCTTAAGATATAACCTAAGACATAGTCGTAGATCTTTCTATAACTTTTGGTAAAATTTCTTATATGGGCAAGGTTTAAATCACAGTTATATCTTAGACCATAGATCTTTTCGAAAAGGTTTGTGTTTGGACACAGTCTGAGATATGAGTGTGTCTCGAGCTATAGATTTCTTTATAACTTTTTTCTTATAGGCACAATTTGAGACACGAGTGTGTCTCAGGCTATAGATTTCTTTATAACTCTTTCATTGAATGGATAATTGAACATGGTCTAAAACATTGGCATATCTTAGGTCGTGTTTATCTTATATATTCACATACATATTTTCAATGTAATTCTTAGGCTTGTTTCTTTAACTTCTTATCTGATTTGCTCTTCTAATTATCTCCTTGAAGATGTGCTTATCTTCCTTTGCTTCATAACTATAAAATCAAAAATAAAAACCACAAATAATAACTATAAAGAAATAAAAGCCTATTGAACTTCTAAAATCAACTGAAATGGAGTGTTCTTCTATAACATCCCGTTATCATACTAAAGGTTAGAACTCTAGATTTTAGTAATTGAGAAATAGCAATGAGAGATTAGGAAAATACATTTCATGCTTATGCATAATATTAGCATACACACATGTGAATTCGATTATTGCATACATTACAATGAATTGTTCATGTACTCATTTGACATTTTCAAGTATAAATGACTATTTTAATGCAATTATAATGTGAATTATGAATTATGTGTATTAAAAATTGAGTTGCAGTGCATAAGTAGTGAATTAGAATTTTTGGTGAAATATGAAAATTTTCTGAAATTTAAGGGTATTTTTGGACTAGGAAAAATGCCAAGTGGCAACACAATTGATAAATGACAATAGAAATAAGAGTCAAATGGTAGTGGAAAGTTTTATAAACGAAATAGGGATTTAATGACAAGTGTCATTGGAAATTGTGAGAAAATTGAGTTGAAAATTGGAGACAAATGGACTAGCTTATTAAAAGACCAAAATGGGACCATAGGAAAGTGACAAGTGTCACTACCACTCACCACTTACTATTCTTTTGCCTAAATTAAAGACCATATTGTGGTCTTTCACTAGTAATTTATGACACTTGCTTCTTTTCTTCATTTCATTCATTTGCTCTCATCTTCTCATTCTTCTCTCCATCTACGAAACTCTTACCACCCTCATCACGTTGATTTTTGTCTAACTCTTTCACTTTGTTTCTTCAAGATTTGTTATCTTCTCCATCTTGTTACTAAAAGACCTAACCCGTTTACCTTGAATGATGATGATAATCATGTATGTTTGAGAAGCTAGGGTTAAATGTGATTTGAAGACATTGAAGTTAAACAAGTAAGTATAAGCATTACTCTTCTTGATTTGTTGAATGAAGCATATATGATGATAGTTAACAGTTAAATGCTTATAAAATGGTGATACATATATGGTGAAATGTGAATGAGAAAACTTGGGTATGTTCATCTCTTGATTTTACACATATGATGATGATCAATAGCTCATAAGTCATTGTTGTGATGATTTGAGTTAGAATGATCGTTAAAGATGATGTAAAAAGAGTGCAAAACAATTTGTTAGATAAATGGTGTTTCATGCCCTATTTTTACTGTATATTTACGTGAATCTTGTTGGGTGTTATATAGATGGATTTAAGTGAGTAGGAGTTTAGAAAAAGGGTTGGTGTAATGTGATGTTTTGAAATAGGTAGGATTAAGATGATAGTAGAGATGAAATGAAGAAGTGCGGAAAATGAAGAAGTGTAGAAGCTAGGATGAATATGCGTAAATGATGTCATGTTTCTAATGTCAATGTTTAATCATGGATTTTGATTTGTTGTGAATAAGTTGAGCTGAAATGGAAGTAGGAATGAAGAGGGAATAGTGAGGACATAAGTTAGAAATGGTAGGTTAAGCAAAAGAGAGGAATAAGAGAAGAAAAATCTGCAGTTTGTGAATCTGGAGAAGAAACTAGGCAGTGCACGATCGTGCTTATACACGATCATGACAAAAGGGAAAAAAGAGCCAGTGCACAATCATGCAAAAATACAATCATGACGTTGGTGATGCGTCTTATAGTGCACAATTGTGCACGAGCACCCGATGAATGCATGATCAGATAATGAAAGTTATGATCTGAGTAGCCACTGAAAATGAGCTTAAAGCTCAAAATGTGATTAAGAGCCAATGGTTCACTATATATAAAGAGCCCTGTATCCCCAACGGATAAGAGATAGTTAACAATGAGCTCGATATCAATAATAAATACGAGACAATTATAGGCACTCGGTCAAAACAACGAAATAATCAGAAATGAGTCTCATAAACATTGCATATACATTTAAAATGTATTTTTCAATGATTGAAATGTACCATTGACTTGTATTTAAATGAGAATGTGAAAATTGTGAACAAGGTGCTATATAATGCTACATGATGATAAATAAAATGATGTAAATTATATGGATATATAATGTGATGTGTTATATGATCTGAGTGAACTATCGAGGATGGTTATCTCATTGAGTTCGCAAAATTCACCAAAATTGCATCCTTATTTTTCAGGCTCAGAGGAGTTATCTCGCTAGTTAAATGGGAGTCTAACCATTGCATTCAAGTATGAGATAGAGGTCAGGATCAATTCATGCTTGCATATGTATTTCATTGTTTTGTATCAAATTATGTATTCTCAAATACTGTACAATGTGTATATGAATGATTTTGAAATGTACTGATATTATGACCAAAAATGTTTTGTATCTGAAATGGGCCCAAGTGATTAGTGAAATTTTGATGAGTTGTATAATGATTGTAACTCTTGTGATTGAAAACGTTTATGAATAAAACAGACTGAAATTGATTATTGATTTTTTACATATGCGTGTGATTTATGAAAAAATTTTGTAATGAGTTCGATTGTTGACTGTTCTAGCATGCCACCCTCATGGAGTATGTTCTTGAATACCATTGGTATGTTCGGGGATATGCCCTATAAGATTGGGGTGCTACATCTTCATTGAGAATTATTCATATAAAAATTCAGTGCTTTAAAGCACATAGTTTGGTTGCCTCTTAACAAATGCTTAAAGGTATTTTGTTTGGACAACCTTCCTTAATTTGATTAGGGGTTATCAATGATAAAGGTCTCCTTTTTATCCTTAAGTTTTCTTCCTGAATGACTTTTGGGCCTTTAGCCATTCGCCTTAAAGGTATCTTTCTCTATATTTAAGATTTTAACTACCCTTTGAAGATATAATTTTGCGACTATAAATGGAATAAGCCATTGTGATTTCAAGTTTATTAGGAACAATCTAAGGTAAGAATTTTAAAATAATACGTAATCAATTTTTTTGAATTCTTTAACTAAGATGTTTTGGTCATGCAATTGTTTAGTTCATGAAATTCTTGCATTCTTATGTGCGAATGATTACAATTCTTCATGTTCATTAAACTTTTGACATTTAAATTTTTTTTTGCCCTAATATGCTTTATGTTCCAACTTGATATATAAGTGACATGCTTTACTAGAAACTAACATATATAGTGTCATCACAATAGGTGTCTTATATGATATTCTATATGTCCACAAAGTATCATCAAACTTCATTAGCCAATCTCTCCTATAATACTCTATATCCTTTTCTAAAATTCTTTTAAGTTACCTATTAGATAGTTTGACTTAGCTAATAGTTTGAGGATGATAAGTAATTACAATTTTGTGTATGAAACCATATTTATGCAATGATATCTCAAACTACATAATGCAAAAATGTGTTTCACTATTAGTAATAATTGATTTAGGTGTACCAAATCGAGTGAATATCTTTTTTAAGGAATTTGAGTACAACTCTACAATCATTAGTAGGTAAAGATTTTGCTTCTAACCATATAGAAAGATAATATTGCTACTAGAATATACTTATTTCTAAAGGAACTTGGGAATGGACTCATAAAGTCAATCCTCTATATGTTAAATAATTCACAAACAAAAATATTTATAAAAGGAAATTTATTTTTATGAGATATGTTACCTTCCCTTTAACATTCATGACAAAAATTTTATATACTTGTGAGCATCTATAAATACATTTGGCGATAAAAGCCTTGTTGTAAAATCTTTGTTATTTTTATTTACTAAAAAATGAAACTCCTACTTCCTTCAAATGACGGCGATATAATATTAATTCCATTTCCTCTTTTAGTATTGCTAAGAATATAGTCTAATTGTCACTTCTAAAAACTTGATTATGTGTTTTTAAACCTTACTAAAGATAAGTAAGAAAATGTACCTATTTTTTTATAATATAGATTAGTGAATATGGCTGTCAATCACATAAGGACTACAAGTACTAGTTCTAACTATCTTTTTATTATCTATATAACAAAATGAATGATTAACAAAAATAAAGTAACTAGTCTAAAATAACAAACTAAAGCAATGAACAAACATAGAACAAACAAATGTTTCCAAGGCATGGACTTTGGTAGGAAATGATTTTGGTAAAAGGAGTCGTCGGTGTACAGCTTTCCTCACATCAATGTTTGCAAGGCAGATGATCAGAAACTTAATACCTAGAGAATCATTTCCTATGGAAGCTTTACTGGAAATGGTATATATGATGAAGGCAACCTTGATAGTTTTAAATTGAACATTCAATCGTCTTTGATCAAATCTGATTACGGTTTGTTACTTGGTTTTGTATATAAGGGCTGAAATGTAGAGTTACTGAAATGTTTGTGACTAGTTTTAGGCTATTGGGGGGTTTACCTTTTTAAGGTTTCATGGTCGGAAGTAGGGGAGGAATGTTGGTGGTAGTGCTAGTTTACCTTTGAGCTAGGTTTATTAGTATTTTGCACTACCTTATTTCTTTTGGTAGATATGAGATTTCCTTCAGGAAATCTCTAGTGGTGTACATAACATTTCATATTTGTATAAAATTTACTGATTTACCAAAAAAATTGATAATCAAGATCTAGATATAGAATCCTCTTAAAACCTTTATGTGCCTAAATTTATTTTCATTCAATAATTAACCTTAGTTTCTTAGATCGATATGAATTCCAAAGTTACATCTATATTATTGTTTAAGAAGTACAACCCTAATCATTAAGTTAATTGATTGAAATCTATTTTTAATCAAAAGTCTTAAGAATGCATTGACTCGTTTTATTAATTTCTATGATAAATTTGACTCTCAGAAGATTTATATTGTTATATCTCTAGGATTCTATATAGATCTTATAATTTTTTTTGGAAACTAAATAATAATTTATTTAATAAAAAAGATGGAAAGTACAGTGATTGTTGAGATACTACTCTTACAAATAAAGCGTGTATAAAACCAGCTAAATACACAACTTTTAGAACCTAGCATCAACATTTTCTATATCCTCAATTATTATCTAACTCTGTTAAAAGTGAAGAATAGATAAGGAGCTAACATGGTCACCATTCTTAACTTAAGGTAGAACTCCACCCAGTTATATCTCTTATAATCGTTTGATTTCCCAAAAATCTTCATTTGTTAGATTCTCTAGATAAAATTCACTAACATTGCAAAACCAACCTTGAACATTTTTCGATTTCCTTTACAATTCCAACTCAGTCCATTTACCCATAATAAGCAGTCCATCCAGCTGAGATCTCTATCTTTAAGATTAAATATGTAAAGGGATTTTCTTCGTAGTTACCTTGTTTGAGTACATCTAAATAAAAGATGATCTATTGTCTCATCTTCTGCAGAACATATCAAGCATGATAGGTTTGGAATATGAAATTTTAGCTTATCTCTGGTACTTAGCTTTAAAGGAGTGCGATTGGGAAATTCTAGATCCCCATATCAGTCTAAAGAGAGGGGAGTTGATGAGTGGATTAAGTAATAATTGTTTACAAGATTGACCAGTAAAGTTATGTGACTTGTGTAGCTCCCATCTATTCTCATCTTCCTATGTCTGATCCGGTGAGTAAGTTTTTCCCAATGAATCTGATTCCCCTGGTAACATGAAATGGCCATTTCTAACTATTATTTTGAATAAGCATATGCACTTTAGTGTTCTATGTAATGGAGCACCTTATAGTTGAAAAGTAATGAGTGTAGCATAAAGGACTTAGATAAGTTAGTTATCATACCAAAATTTTGAATTCTTCCCATCTCTAATGTGATGCTTAATGTAAGGATGCATGTATGACTTGGTAAGGAGGATTTGTTGGAAGGTGTAGGATTCTGAGCATTTTTTAGAGATGGACCATATACTCCTTTGTTTGATATGAAACGTGTATACAATTTTACCCAAAGACTCTCTTTGTTCCAACAAATTCACCATATCTTTTTAGCTAGCAAAATCTTGTTCATTCTACAAGTTGAATTGATTCCTAATACACCATTTTCTTTAGGAAGACATATAACACTCCACTTAACTTTGGATATCTTTCTACCGTTTGTTTCAATCCATACCATATGAAATCTCTTACCCTTCTATCAATTTTCTTTAGTAAACCTTTTAGGATTGCTAAATGTGATAGACAATAGATATTTAGATTATGGAAAATGGAAATGGTTAGTTACAACCTACCCCTATAAGACAGAAACTTGTTACTCCAGTTAGCAATTATTTTCTGAAAATTTTCAATCAGTGATCTACATTCAGCTTCTTTCAACTTCCTTGTGGAGATAAGAACTCCCAAATAGGTGAGTAGTAATTAGTGTACGATAAGTCCTATTCCTATAATCATCCTTACTTCATCTTCTCCACTTTTCTTAGAAAGATAATTATGGGTTGAATTTCGGCCTTGATATCTCCTGAAATCTCTACAAAAAGGTCAAGATTGCTCTAATTGAAGTTGTATCTTTAGTATATAGCATAAGCAGATCATCAACAAAAGATAATTGAGAAATGTTAAGCTCTTTACATTTATAATGGAACTTGAAGTTTTTGGTCTCTGTAACACATAGTTGTGTCATTCTTTATAGAACTTCTATAGCAATAGCAAATAGCTAAGGTGATAGTTGATCTCCTTGCCTTAATCCTTTAGCCACTTTGTATAATTGAGAAGGATCTCCATTCACTAGCACTAATAATTATATAGTTGATATACAAGAGTAAATCCAGTTGATGAACTTGCTAGGATACCTAAAAGCATGAAGTGAATTGGTGATGAGGCTCCATTCCATAGTATCATATACTTTGATGAAGTTAATTTTAATAGCATAATTTTTAACATGTACCTTAGAATTGTAGTCGTTGAAAAGTTCATGTGCTAACAATATGTTGTCACCCATACTTCTACCCAAGATATACGCACCTTGACTAGGATTGATTAACGCTTGCAAAGTATCTTCAATTTGTTGGCAAGAATTTTGGAGATAATTTTATACACCACATTGCAACAAGCTATTGGTCTGTACTCATTCAATCTCATAGGATTAGGGACTTTAGGAACCAAGACTAGATAAATCTAAATGATTTCAGTTAGTAATCTGCCACTACTGAAGAACTCTTGAACTGCAGTTGATTTCCATATGTTTAAATGACCTACATGTATTTTCCCAAATCATCTTTCTCCTTATACATAAAAGAGACATCTGTAGGATTAGTAGCCAAACTCCTTTGAGTTAAAGTAAGGTTCTCCATAGCCTGCGACTTGTTAAGCTTCAAAGGATCAGCACATTGCTTAAGCATTTTAATACATTCAACTTTGACATATTTCAACATTTTGAGACATTGAAACACTTTAGAGCCCTAAATATGATTTCCAACAACAATTGAAATAATTGAATCAAGTTGATATTCTTTTAACAGGTCGTTGAAGAATCTGAATGGTGATCTTCTCTTGATTGAGGTGGCATTAAAGCATATCTTGATAGTGGTGTAATCAGAAACCAAAGGTTCTTCAAAAATAGCATAACTGTTAGTCATTTGAGCAAGCCATTTGTTGTTAACTAAGCACCTATATAGTTTTCTCTACACCAGCCTGTTTCCTTGTTGGTGGTTACTCCATCTGAAAATTGTCCTTTGAAATTTAAGATCAACAAGTCCTAGATTGGTTGTTAAAACGACAACTCTTTGGTATTTGTATGAGTAACTCCTCTTCCCCCTAAGGATTCTGATCAGTAAAGAAAATAGTTGAAGTCTCTCGTCACTATCCAAGAGCTCGAGTTAGAGCAATCAATTCTTTGTAAATCTCTCTGCAAAATAGCTTGCTAAAATTACTAATTGGCTACATATACAACTGTTATAGAAGTCGACACATTGAGTGATTTCAGAATCATTTCACAGTGAATCAATTGCTCTATGCAAAACCATATGGATAATAGTAGATGAGCTAGATCTATTGCTATAATGATTCTTCCATTTGGGTGTTTAGAGTGGTTGTTTAAAGTTAAACACCCTGCAGGGAAAACTTTCAACTCTTTTTGGAAAAACATCTTCTCTTATTTTGGTTTCCACCAAATCAACAAAATATGCTTGTCTAGCTTCAATATGATCTTTTAGAGATAGTTGCTTGTTGGGATAATTAAGTCCTCTTACATTCCATATCTTCTAAAGCTAGTTGCTTGTCTCACTCTATTACTATTTAGAGCCACTTGAATTTTCAAATCTGCTAAAGGTAAGGATGTAGATCTTATAATTCATGTCATAATTTATTCATACATATGACTTCTCAATCCCTATCTATTAAATATGAAATTCAATCAAAATGCCCAATAAATTTTAATTCAAATACTAGAACTAATCATGAATAATTCACAAATAAACTTGGGTCAATCATTGATCAAAAAGTCAAGTCAAAGAAATGGTTCTAAGGTCATCTCAACTATATCTATCCCAATTTAGTTTATATTAAGAATAAGAAAACCAACAATAATCAAGAAAGAGAAAAAGATAAAAAAGAAATAATTCTTACAAACTTTAAATTCTTAATATTATTCGAAAATCTAGATGAAATCCCCTTTTTTTCCTCCAAAGTTTCTCCCTTCTTATGTTAAGATGCTTTAATTCTTGGCTCTAACAATGTTTTTGCATCTAATGTCAACTGATGCCTTTTATTCTAACAAAACTTTGAAAATTTCAAGATGTCTCGACTAATACAGGTTCAATATGGACCTGTAATGTTCCTATGTTCTTAATAGTTACATAAAAATTACAGCCAACATGGGTCCTTAACACTAATCCATGTTTACCCTATGTTCTAAATACTCTTTAGCCATCACAATGAACACGAGTCCAATATGGCACCATGTTTGGGCCATGTTGATTCCCATAGTTTATACATAAAAATTACCATTAGCAATGGTCCATATCATGGAACACACTCATATCCTGAAATCTGACTATTTTTCTCTAAGTTGAATCCAAATTTGCCTAAATTCATTCCTTCTTCATTAAGGAGTTGTAAGAAGGCTTATAAATAAAATGTAAGCTATATTAAGCACCAAATTCCATAAATCTAAATGCAAGCAAATTACTCATAAAATCAAACTAAGGCATTATAGAAGCATTAATTATTACAAGAGCCGAAATGTATGATAAGGGAGCAAATTTTGACACAAAAAATACATTTTAGTTTTAATATGAACATGTTTGTAAATTGGGAATATCCTAGCAATTATTTTCATGAGCATCGAGAGAAAAAAATGGGAGGAAAAGCATCAAAACAACTGAAAGAAGGATGCTTTACGTTACCATAAGTCCAACAATTTAACCTAGGAATTGTGTGGACCTATTTCCTTAAGGCCAAAAGAGCAAAACAATCCATAATATTGCACTGGTGTTTAAAATGGACCCTAATTTTTAGGGTGTTCAAAAAGAACCCTAACGTTTATAAAACGTTCAAAATAAACCTTAATGTTTAGAAAATGTTCAAAATGAACTTTGACTACTAACGGTATTAAGCCACCGTCAGTTAACTGTTGACGTGGAAAAATTTTGCTAACTTAGAATTTTTTAATTTTAAAAATGGGGCCTACTATTTGATGACTTGGATTTAAAGATAGAGGTGGTTCTAAAATAATATGAAACGCGACATTTTGGGACACAAATCCACTACACTTTCATTTAAACGCAACGTTCGATTCTCCTCTTCTTCCTTCTTGAATTTTTTATTCTTAAATGCAGCGAATGATGCTTTAAGTTACCGTATCGTTTTCCTTCTTCAATTCTTTAACCTACCATATCAACGTGGACTTCATGGCCCGTTCTTCTTTGGAAAACGTAGTGGAGGAGATGAGAATAGAGCCATAGCAACCCTCGATGATGCAGTCGTGGAAGAAGAGATGAACAGTGCCAGCATGGTGCTGGGGTAGTGTATCTGCTTCTCAAAGATGATTTGCAGCATGATTTCGTTAAAACTAGGGCTTGTCTTCTTGTGGTGATCGAGAGTGAGAGGACTATGTGAAGGTGGAACAACGACAAGGAACAAGATACTAGAAACAA
Organism: Erythroxylum incrassatum; assembly: GCA_026546855.1. NCBI lineage: Eukaryota > Viridiplantae > Streptophyta > Magnoliopsida > Malpighiales > Erythroxylaceae > Erythroxylum > Erythroxylum incrassatum. The sequence goes on from JANVCL010047307.1 coordinate 15,288, forward strand.
GGAAAGCGAGAAGAGACGTTGCCATTTGATGAGAATTATTATTGAATTTTTAATATGGGTAGAGTGTAGAGTTCACTATCAAGAATTGGGCTTGGTTCAACTATTGTCCAAATAACTAGAACTAGTTGTTTGGATAGTTGACTCTTACCACTTATAAATCCTTTAAAATTTTCATGTTTAGTTAATATAGGATACTCTAACACTCCCTATCAAGTGCAACTAGGACTGGACATCCAGTTGTCACTTGAAATATATGCAGTGGTAACTGAACCAGGCCGCTGGGATTGGACATCCAGACTAACAACCGAAAAATTAATAATCCAAACCAAACTCGCTCTGATACCATATTAAGTGACCGTTTCACCACAATAACTTAAGCTTTTGTGTGAGGCTAACTTAATTGGTTGTATATATTCACTAACATACCCCTCAAGTGAAAGCCCTTTGGCTTGATACTTGCACAAGCTTACTCTATCTTATGCTGAATAATAGGTGAGTGGTAGGATTTGAACTCACAACCACTTGGTCACAAAGGCTCTGATACCATCTTGAATTTTTAATATGGGCAAATTGTAGAGTCCACTATCAAGAATTAAGCTTAAATCAACTATTGTCCAAATAACTAGAACTAGTTGTTTGGATAGTTGACCCTTACCATTTATAAACCCGTTAATATTTTTATGTTTAGTCAATATAAGATATTCAAGAGCTTGTGAGGTGGCAAATTCCCTACAAAACAATAATGACATTCATATTTTTGTTTTCGTAGGAGGAGGCTGTGGGGATAGCTTCGGAGGGTAAAGATTGTAAAAGTATCTAGACAAGTTTTTAAGAAGTTTAATGGAACATCCTTGTGTATTGAATAATCACTCTACATTGTCAAAGCATTGGTATATGAATCACTAAAGTCTAATAAGTCATCCATAAATATCTCAATTACCTTATTAATCATACTTCAATACACCTTTGAAATGTCAAAGGTGCATTACACAAACAAAAGGCATCCTCTTATACAAAAGTGTTCTATATGGGCATGTGAAAGTGATCTTTCCCTGATCCTTAAGTGTAGTTGGGATCTGAAAACAACTTCAAGTACTCATCTATCAAAGGAGTAATGATCCTTTGGTGTAGTTGGGATCTGAAAATAACTTTTAAGTATCTATCGAAGGAGTAATAATACAAGTGGTCTGAAATTTGATCTTGCACTTAATTAATGAAAGGCTAAGGAAAGTGGTCATTCCTGCAGTCGATGTAGACTCTTTAACCAATGAAAATCCTCAATGGAAAATTAATTGATTCTTCTTATTTACATCCACCCTTTCTTTTGAACCACCTATACATGACTCACCTGAAAGCTATTAGAAATTGGTTATCATATCCTGGTCAAGTAGTTTAACTACTTTTTCTTTCATAGCATACTTCATGTTTGGATTTAATTTGCTTTGAGGTTGCACTACGGGTTTTTTTGGCCTTCTTCTATCAAAACTTTATGAGTGCAATAGGAAGGCTTATATCCTTTTATATTAGACATCTTTTATGTAAATTCCTTCTTATGTGTCCTCAACACTCTTAGTAAATTTTATTTTTATTCATTGGATAACCCTATTATAAAGATCACTAATAACTTCATATTCCCTTCCAAAAATGCATATTAAGGTGCATTGTTGGTTGTTTTAATTCTATGACCTGTGGATGGCTTCACTTTCTGTTGGGTTAAGTTTATATCCTATTTATGATCATTTCTCTTTTAAAAAAATCTTTATTGTCCTCTAACTATAGCTACTTGTTCTTTCAGTTCTTCACTTCTTAAGTTAACTTTTTCTCCTTTTATGATGTAATACTTCAAGTTATCTTTATGCAAAATTTCCTTAAATGAATTAGAAGTTAAATTATCTATTACATTAAAGGAATGATAAGAATCGTCAATTGTTTTATTGTACGTGAAATCTTGAAAATCATTTGCTCATCTCTAAACCTAAGAATAAATTTCCCTTTATAAACATTGATTATGGGTTTTGCTATAATAAGGAAGGGTCCCCATTCATTTAGGTTCTTTTAATCCTAATCTTTACAAATTATAACATAGCATAAAATTGATACTAGCTCCTAAATCAACTTATGCCCTGTTAATAGATAAACTACCAATAATTGGGCACTCTTCATTTAATGTAACAGTTGATAAATATTCTAAATTCCACTTGTTAATTAGAATCTCTTGTAAGAACATTACATACTTTAGAATCCATGAAGGTGCCTTAAAATATAAAATACTAATATGAAGTTGCTTAAAAAGTTTTAGGAACTTACCAAACTACTTATCCATCTATTCCTTCTTTAGACTTGTTGGGTAAGGAATTTTTTTGGTATTTCTTTAATGGTTTCTTACCATACCATCCTATGTCTCTTCACTCTCTTTATTGGATCATGTTCCTTGTCTCATTTTTCTCATTTTATTGGTTAACTCTTTTCCATTTTATATGATGATTTCCTTTCCAAATTCTTGAAGTTTGACACCATGTCACTAAACAATGTTTCTTTAGTTCGTTCGGCTACAAACTTTGTTAATTAACCACTTTGAGATTTAAGATTTTGAATAAAAGAATCTTAATTCTACAATGAAGCATTAAATTTGGTTATAAAATTCCTTATCAATTTCATTAGGCTCAATTTCTTTTTCTGCTACTAATTTTGTTAAAATATAGGTAGAGGTTACCTCTATTTTATCTGATTCTCCTAGGGGAAATATGGGTGATTCCTTCACCCTAGATTGTAGGTTCTTATTGTAGGAGTTATTTCATCTTTAAAAACTGCCTACATCGTCCACTTACTCTAGTGGTTTAGTCGGAAGGTTTCTAGTTTAACATTCAATGCTTTGATATCCTTCCCCACAAAATTCACAACTCATTGCTTGAGTTTTGCTACTAATGTACTTAGGCTATCAAGTTTCCTTACTAGGTTTTCTACCTAAGTTGCTAAGGTGGTCATTCCATTCACACTATGTTTACCTACTGGGCGCTCTGCTGCCCTCTGTCGCTCTCTTACATCGCTATGCTCCAAATGACCGGTACGTTGTGACCCCCCTCATCCATGACTTAGTTTCCTTCTTCTCTCCCATATCCTTCTTGTCTACCCTTAGCCCGATACCCATCTCAAAAAGTCCCCACTCGACCCTTTCTCGCAACCTTAGAGGGCCGAACACATTGACCCAAATTGCCTTTACATTCCATCTGTTAAGACACTTATAGGATCACATAAGTTGTCTGAAACACCGACTGACCCAGAGACTCTTTTACCTAACCAAGACCAAGACCAAAAATTGCTTAAAGTTCTTCCCATAACCTGGAAATTCGTCGTTGCTGATGGTGTGGAGGAGGCCTCTAGCGTCAAGGCTCTGGCCTACTACCCTCCGAAACCCAAGGAGGACCAAATTTTTGTCATCCTACTGCCTGAATTAGCACAACAAGGAGCAAAGAAGTTTTGACATGCCCTAATAAGCTTCTTCATTGGTAAGCGCCCTGCCTTCCTAGTAGTTCAAAGAGCTTTGACCAAGGCATGGTTAGCTTGCGGGTTAGCTGAAATATTAGTGACTAGTTCAAACAAGTTTCTGTTCAAATTTGACTCTGAATGTGGATTGAATGAGGTGTTGGAAAAGGGGCCCTGGCATATTCAAGGAAAGCCCTTGTTCCTGCGAAAATGGATGCTAAATGCAGGGGAGTAGGAGAATGTTAGATGCACCCCTGTCTGGATAAGATTCTATAACATCCCCTACGAGTATTGGAACAATGAGGGGTTGGCTAGGATTGCTAATGTAGTGGGACGTCCTTTGCTGATGGTTTCTCACATAGCAAAAATGTCCAGAATACTACATGCTCGTCTGTGTGTAAAAATTGTCCTTCATCCTTTCAATTGGCAACTTATGATGATGAGGGAAAGATGACATTTAAAGAGATTGCAATAGAATATAAATGGAAACCTGAGAAGGCAGCTCAGAAAAAAAGAATGGCATCCAACTGGTCACATGTTTGAAATTAAGTCCTAAGCAGAATTGGAAAAGGACAATAATTCTCAACCTTCTAGTGCAAACCAACTGAAGGACAATGACCATAAGCACAGCCCTGCCAAGGTACAAGCTAGTCCTGGGGAAAGGAAATTAGATGGCACTCCATTTGAGTAGAGTAAAGGCAAGGAAGTGCAGCACAAGCAGGATGATCCTTCAGTAAACCTTGAAGAAGCTACCTGTCCTGGTATGTGTGAATTAGGTAACAATATTGCCTCCCCTAAATATGATGTGGTTCCTAATATATCTAATGAAGCTCAGAGCTCGGGTTTAATGGAAGGGGTAGAGGGGGACTTTACCATTAGGAGAGGTAGGAAATCAAGGAGGAAACAAAAACAATAGTGTTGTCTTATTCTCTTCAGTTATAGATTTAGGTTTCTAGAACATTAGAGGTCTTAACAACCATAAAAAATAGGTAGCTATGAAATCTTTCCTTAAGATGACACCTCTATTTCCTCACCCTATTCCTGAGAACCTTAGACACAAATTTGAAGCTGAAGTTACTTCTTAGGAGATTAGGGAAGTCTTCTTTTCCTTAAACCCTAATAAGGCCCCTGGCCTCGATGGGTTTAATGGATTCTTCTTTAAACATACTTGGCCTATTATTGGTAATGATATCACAAGGGCAATTCAAGACTTTTTCCAACATAGGAAGCTCCTCAAAGAGCTTAATTCCACTTTTATTTCTCTTGTTCCAAAAAAGAACCAACATTCCATTATTTTGAACTATAGACCTATTTCTTGTTGTAACATGATTTATAAGGTGATCACAGAAATCATGTCTAATAGGCTTAGATAGATTTTACCCCTCATCATCATAAAAATCATGTCTAATAGCTTAAGAACTATCACCTTTAAAATAGCCATAAGAGATGTGATTTTAAAATAGACTTGGAAAAAGCTTATGATTCTATTCAGTGGGATTTTCTCCTCACAGTGCTCTTAGCTGTAAGACTCCCTCCCATGTTTATTAAGTGGATTGAAGAGTGTCTAACCTCTCCTTTATACTTTATCCTCATTAATAAGACTCCTACAAAAATGTTTTGTGGGAAATCAAGATTAAGACAAGGTGATCCTCTCTCTCCGTACCTATTTATTATTTGTATGGAGGTCCTTTCTAGGAGTCTGAATGATTCAATAGCAAGGAATCCTATTTTCAAATTCCATTGGAGATGCAAAACTCTCAAACTTTCCCATCCTTTGTTTGTTGATGACTTGTTAATGTTTTGCCATGCTAATTTGACCTCGGTAACTACCTTGTTTAATTGCTTGAACACATTCTCTAAATTCTCGGGTTTGGAAATGAATATTCACAAGAGTCAGTTCTTCTTATATGAATTATTAGGCCATACAATTGGAAACTCTTTCGGGTTTTAAAAGAGGTCAATTCCCAATGAAATATCTAGGTGTGCCTCTTTTAACAGGTAAACTAACTAGGAGAGACTGTATCCCTTTTTTGGAAAAAAATAGACTCCAGAGTTAACAAATGGACAAATAAGACTTTGTCCTATGCTAGTAGGCTCCAGTTGGTAATTTCTATTCCGTCTACCTTCCAGGTCTATTGGGCTAGCCATTTCATTCTTCCTGCTTCTATTACTAAAGATATTGAGTCTAAACTTAGGAACTTTTTGTGGTCTGGGAAGGTTGTGTCAAAAACTCATGCCAAGGTAAAGTGGTCTGATCTTTGTAGGCCAAAAAAGGAGGTTGGTCTTGGGATTAAACACCCATCCACTTGGAATAATGTTTTGCTAGGTAAAAGGATTTGGGTCCTCTTTAATGATAGGGAAGCTTTGTGTGTTAAATGGGTGCACACCATTATTCTTATAAGAAATAATTTCTGGAGTGCCCAACCAACTAGCAATAGCTCTTGGAGCTAGAGGAAACTAGTTCAGGATAGGAATATTATTGGGAACCAATTCAGATTTAGGATAGGGAATGGTGTTTCAACATTCTTTTGGCAGGACCCATGGCATCATCGAGGAATACTGAAGGATCTCTCAACCCCAAGGATTATCAATGGTTTAGAGCTCGCAATGAATGCAAAAGTAGCTGAAGTTATCACTGCCAGTACCTGGAACTAGAAAACTACCACAATTGAGGCCATTCGTATGCTAAAACCATTAACATATCTACCTAATGGGTCTCAACCAGATAGGCTAGAATGGATTGCCAGCCCCACTAAAACTTACACAAACACTTCAGCATACTCTTTGATGTGACCGTCCTCTTCGAGAGTTCCTTGGTATAAATTGGTGTGGTATCAAGGTACCAACCCAAGACATGCCTTTATCTTGTGGTTAGATTTCCTTAATAAGTTACAAACAAGAGATCTACTACTTTATACTTTTGTCCCTAACCATTGTTCACTTTGTTCCTCGAACAATGAATCTATTAGGCACCTTTTCTTTGAATGCTCCTTTTCTAAATCAGTATGGCTCCACTGCCTAAATTATTTTCAGCTAAACTTTCCATACCTTTCAAACCTCTAGTTCATTCAAAATTGGTTCAACCAAACCCCAAGCCCCAGAAACATTGACCTTAATACCTTTATTATCTTGCTATCTGTTGTTATTTATAACAATTGTTCAAAGAGAAACCTCAGAACCTTCAAAGACAAAGCTATGGAAGTGGGGAGCATCAACACAAAGTGGTCTTCCAAGTAATGGAGCAGCTTTGCTTAAACACTGAAAGTAGGTAAATTGTGTTTTTGCCCCAAGCCCTAGAAACATTGACCTTAACACCTTTATTATCCTGCTATTTGTTGTTATTTATAACATTTGGTTGGAGAGAAACCTTAGAACCTTTGAAGACAAAGCCATGGAAGTGGGGAGCATCAACACAAAGTGATCTTCCAACTAATGGAGCAGCTTTGCTTAAACACCAAGAGTAGGTAAATTGTGTTTCTGGTTTGTTTTCTTCTATCTTATTGTAGGTCCTGAATGAAGCAATCAATCATAAGCACATTCCCTCGTGGAAATCAATTTAGTAAAGTATCTAGCTATAGAAGGGTACACCATAGGCTGACATCAGGCAAGAGAGGATGATACCTCCAAGAAGTAGTGAAAAGAAAGGAGTCTCACATGTCAACATTCCTATCCTTGGGTAATCCAACAATAGCAGTACGATGAATCTAGATCTTGACAGCAAGAGACTTCTAGATTCAAAAGCAAGAACAACAGGGGTGCAATAAATAAGGAATAGGGGGCGTCTCTTATCTTCCTCGGGTCTTCACCAACGATCATTTTAAACTTGTAATATGTGCCTGGTTGTGTTGTTGGTTTATCTTATTATTAGACATGTCTAGGCTGTATGTTGGAGTGCGTTTTGGCTTATCAGGAACAAGATGAATTCCTTATGTGCTTAGATTATGGTAATTTGTGAATAGCTGTGTTGTTGGTTAGGATGTACCTTCCTATAAGGTCATCTTATTGGTAGCCTTATTTAGTCTGTATGTTGTGGCAAGTTAGGCTCTTATGGCAAAGATGAGTTCCGTAAGTTATTAGGAAGGGCCATTTTTGGCAGTGGTAGAGAACTGCTTCTAGGTGTCCTCGTAGCTTGTACATAACTTCTATTTATTTTTTAATCAATTTACTGAATTACCAAAAAAAAATCTGAACCGGCATCCATGTTAGTAGGTTATGATATGGGCACTTCCTCAGCAAATTTCCATATCTTTCTCACATCTCATAATGAGTTTTATTGTCAAAATTTTTGGTAAGAAAAGATATCATTTCTCAGCTTTTCTATCTTTGAAGGCAAAAAATATTTTTTTTCTAAAAATCTCTTTGCAAGACTTTCCCTTATTATGATTGAATTTGAATGTAATGTCTTCAACCATTATTTACCTTCATCACATAATGAAAATAGAAATAACCTTAAACTTAATACACCTTAGCTGACTTTATCAATTTTAAAGATGTAAAAAAATCTTTTAAAAATTGGTGATATGTGTGTTGGGATCTTCATTTAGTAATTTATCACACTAAGCATACTTTTGTAGCAATTGAATCATATTAGGCTTAATCTCAAAGTCGTTCACATTGATTTTTGATCATTCAATACTGTATTGCGTTCTTACTAAGAGATATTTTCGCATATTCCATCTTAGCTTTGCGCTCATTTTCCATTTTATTAGGTTGTTTATCTTATATATCTTGGGCTTCTAGCTTAGTTTTTTCTCTTCTTGTTTAACAAAGTATATCTTTCTAGCAATAGGTCTTCTCTAAGGAAAGTAAAATGTCAGCTCCTTGTCATACCAAGATCACACACAAATTAATAGCAAACCGTCATAGAAGAGAGAGAGAGAGAGAGTTAAAAATAAAGAACGAAGATTAAAAAAACAAAGATTCTTAAGATTCTTAAACACTAATTGCTTTCCCAATAATGGTATTAAAAACTTATTTCATAAATTAATACTACTACAATTTCCCTATTACAAAATATTTACTCATAACCTAAGGCAACTAAACTTATCATTAACAAGTAATATAATGATAGATAAGGACTTATCCTGTAAATAAACTATAAAAATTTAGGGACTCTTTTACTACTAACTAGTTAAAAATCAAAATAAAATGATTGATTAATTAATTGGTAAAATAAAATAAATAAAACCTAAACAAAGTAATAGTCAAAGAAATTAAAACAAAACAATTAGTCAAATAGAGAATTCAAATATAATTAATACTTAAATAAGCAATTCCCTAGTATCATCTTTATAGTCAAGATATACTAAACTTAGAAGATAGTTATCATCTAGACCGGTAAAACTTCCTAAAATATGAAACTACACTCTCTTGATCTACAACTAACTATATTTTAGTTGATTAATGAATCCCTACCAAGTTAACATCTCCAAAAATACATTATGTTCCGTAAACTTCCACAAAAGGTTTCACTAACACTAGAGAAATTATATAGGTTTATCTCTAGTACTCCATTCAACTTCTAATATCTAAGCTTTGGTCCACTTATAAGTATGTTCTCTTGAATATTCCATAAGTGAATTAAGATTAGTTCTAATCGTTAACATAATTAGATCCTTATTAAGATCATTTAAAGACATTTCACAAATACAAATCCCACTTCGTAAATCAAATTGAGTTAATCCATATAAAAATAATAGCTAGAATTTTCCCTATCTAAATAAATAAATCACTTAATCATAAATCATGTTTGTACTAATGAAACAATTAGTGAAATTGAAGACATTAAGAATTCTATTTAGACAACTTAATCAACTTATATGACCTCAAATCTTTTTTCTCTATTAAAAAAACTTTAAAATTGACCTTTTAAGTGTTTTAAAACCTTTTGATAACTAATCCTAAGTTTCTGATGAAAGGATTTTGAAAAGAAAATAAAAGAATCCTCAAATTAAGGTTTTCATGTTTTAAAAAATGTTTCTTCCACCTAAAACAAAGTATCAGACACAATCATGTCCTAGATTTGGGTCCCTTTTTTTTATAGGGTGAGACATGAGATTTAGAACATCCTTCTCCTAGATCTTAGATCCTCTTGTAACTTTTTTTTTAGTATGGACATAAGGTGTTGGGACCCGTTTCCGAGACCCAACTCTTAACCAACGAAACGTATCATACGATCATATCTTAGCTATCTTCG
>JANVCL010050343.1:0-24813 GCA_026546855.1 Erythroxylum incrassatum
GGGTAATAGAAGAAAAGTGTTGTGTTTTATGGTTCTGGTAAGGTGCTCTTTGCATATATAGAGACCAGGGAGAGGGGCGTGAGTCTCTGCGAAACTTCCTCAGTCAACATATTACCACGCAAGGACTTTCACGTCAAAGACATAGTGGAAGAGTCAAACAATGTGAGGATTTTTGGAATATTATTCGCACCTCTGTTTTCAAGCCACGTGTATACCAAGATGTGACACTTAGATTAACAACATCCACTACAAAAATCTTCTTAGTTCCATTATTGGATTGGAGTGGGATTCGTGCATTATTTGATCCAATCTGCAATTTTCTAGTCTCAGGTTAGGTATGCATTTTGGCAAATTAAATTAGGTTTAGTCTGAAGTGAACGAGTTCAGTTTTGTCTAGAAGGTCGTTTGATTTAATGATATTATTTTAAGAAGTAAAACTAAAACAATAACTCAATCAAACTTTAAGCTAATCTCCAGCTGACTATTAAGAAGGTCAAGTAGTATTGAAGATGGACTCAGTTCGAATTAATCTATTGTCAAACCAATAAATGATATACAAGAAAGGGATTAGGTCTTATTTTTTTCAAGTTTAATTAAATTTGATTTTAATGCATTAATTTTGAATTATTAGATTTGATTAATTTATTATAGTTCGTTAATTAAAAATACGTTAACCTTGATTTTGATTTTGATTTTGAGTTTAAATTTAAATTTATTTGTTAACTTTAAATTGGGTCAAACTGAATTCAATCTAATTTATTATTTTATTAATGAATCTTCAAATGTTTAAGTTCTGATTTTTTATTTTTAGAATAATATTTAAGACATATTTAATTTATTTGAAATATAAATTACAAATGATAGTACTTAAAAAACAATTTAAAAATGATAATAGTTTAAGCAGGCCAGCCCTGGGCAAGGGTAGCTTGGGCATCCGCCTAGAGCTTATCCTCGTAAATAGTAAAATAAGAGTCATTTTTACTCTTATAAAAAATAAAATGAAGTAAAATATGGTCCATTTTTATTTTCATATAAAACAAAATGAAGTAAAATAGGTCATATCCTTGACTTGATAAAGAACAACAAAAGACTCATATTTTGTTGCTTTTTATTCTTTGTAAGAGCTCAAAAATAGACAAAAATAGGGACCTTTTTTTTTAGTCTACTCAGGGCCTATAAAATCCGAGGAACTACCCTAAGTTTAAGACACATTTAATCACTATTTTTATAATTGAACCTAAACTATATGTAAAACAATTATTGAACTGCCAATATGAATATAAAGTTTTCAATGAAATTGTACTATTTAAATATTCATGGGTGCAAATTAGTAAGTTGGTACGTTTGTCACTAATGCAAGTTTCTTTTTCTTTTTGGTTATTTCCATACGAGACTTTTAGTTTGAGACAAACATATAAGATGTTTAACTGAAAGATGATCCTTTAACTTAAATGCCCAAATAGGAGTTGTAACAAGTCATACTCGAGTGAATTGGATTCTGGAAATAGGGTTGGTAATAGTCGGGTTGGTGTCGAGCTGAGGTTTGATTGGTCCAAATAGCTCAAAGTCGGACTTAACCTAGCTCGATCTATTTTATTTTTATTTTTAACAATAAAAATAGAAGACAACGTTATTTTTCACACAAAAATGTCATTTTTTAAAATATTGATTGGACTTTAGGTCAGGTTGAGTCTAGGTAGCCTGAATTTGGGGGCCGATTTTTTTAAAAAATTAGACCTAAGGTCCGGTCAAATTGTACATAACTTGTTGACTTTAGGTCAAGTAGGACCAGGTTGGGTTGACCTTGAACCTAATTGCTAAGCCTGTGTGGACCAAATAAAATATATGTAGATTTTATCTATTATTTCTTTAAGAATTTCTCTTTGATTTATTGGTCTACTTTTCCTTTATATAGTCTATATGAGTTTCAAAATCAGTAAAATCCAAAGTATTAAGTGCTTTTTCATTTACCAAACTTTTAATCTATTAAACATGCATGCTATTTATCAATAAATTAAGGCTAACAAACAATATATGTGTTGTACCATATAAACATATCTTAAAAGACATAAAGCAAATGACATAAAAATTACTTAGTGGCTAAATTTTTAATTCAAACAGATTTATGTTAAACTTTATAATAAAACTATCAATTATATTCCAATTCCTCATAGTTGTGGGAAAATTAGTAAAAATAATATGATATTTTATGCTAATTAATCATTCAAATATAATAAAAATTCTTGTGTGATAAAATTTATTATACTAAAATAATTAACTACAATTAAATGCCTCAACTCTTTATATGATTAAGTACATAAATATATAATTTTATATAATTAGGGTTTCTATGACATCTCCCTAATAATTAATCACTAAAATATGTTATACAAAATTATATTCACATTCCAAAGTATAGACATAATAATTATGTGTATAAAAATTGATAACCTGATTCATGTTAGAACGATCATATAAATATAATTTCAACGCACAATAAATCAGAATATCATCTTCAGTTCAGTTAATAGAGGCTCACTCTGTGCCTTATGTGAGTATGAGTTCGAGCCTCAATCTTAACCTTGAACATGAAAAAGGTGCTCAAGTTATGTAATTTGAGTCTATTTGGATCAATAAAAGAAATATCGTTTTAAGTTTATTTTCTAACACGACCTCATTGAGGCAATGAACCTTTTAAACTGATCATTTAAAATATTAAATTTAAACAACATTGTTTTAAAAAGTGAATTACACATCTTGATTGAGTCCAATCCTAAAGTCTAATTAACTTAAACTCAACCTATTACTTTTGGGTCGAGTTAGACAAAAATTTTATTTCTAAATATTTCTATTTTAGTCTTCTTTTTATCGGATGAGTTCCGATATATGTACTTAAGTGATATTTATAATAATTAAGAAATTCAAGCGGTTTGATTGGTTCAACCGTAAGAATTTTGAACTAATTAATTTTTCAGTTCGATTTACTAAATTATATGATTAATGAGTAATTGATGAAAATAACTATAAATATTGTTTTCTTTATCATTGATGGACAATAACCTGCACTATTTTGAAAATAAGAAGTAAATCAATATTTAATCCTCCTAACAATTTAAGGATTAATAAGTATTAGTATATCCCTAACAATACTGAATAATAATATAATAAAGCCTCCTAAAAATATATAAGAAGAACAAAAGATATTACAATTTTTGATCGATAAAATCAAAACTTTGTTAGATATTTTTAAGTTACTGATTTTGTCCTAGTCTTCAGTGGCATTTGTTTTCATTTAGAGTCAAACTAGGAGTTAGTTAATCATGATACGTGGACCTTTTGTCTTTAATCATGAGACGTGGACCTTTTATCTTGGTCTTTCTGTTGATGTAATGGCCTATAAAAGGCATTATTTTGCTGAATAAAAGTTTAGTTCGTGTAGTTCATTCCTATATGATATTTAGCTCACTCAACAATAGTATTAGAGCCAAACACCTGTGACGGAAACACGTGAGGGAGAGACAACTAGCAACAGCAATGTGAAAGCTTATGGCTTCTAGAAACTTTGTGCAACTACCAATTCCTCGCTTTGATGGTCACGATGATCATTGGATCATGCTAATGGAAATTTTGTTGCGATCAAAGGAGTATTGGCAAGTTGTTTCTGACGGCATACCAGAACCAGCAGCATGCACAGTAGTGTCAAATGCAGAGATTGAGACAATGAAGTTAAAGGACCTGAAGGCAAAAAGTTATCTTTTCCAAGCCATTGATCACACAATCTTGGAAACAATTCTTCAGAAAGACACCTCAAAGCAGATTTGGGACTCTATGAAGAAGAAGTATGAAGGAAATGTGAGGGCAAAGCGGGCACTACTTCAAAATCTCCTTGTTGAATTCGAGACTTTGCGCATGAAGTCTGGTGACTCTGTTATAGACTACTTTTCAAGAATGATGGCAATCGCAAACAAGATGTGGATTCATGGGGACAAGCTAGAGAATGTTGTTATTGTTGAAAAGATCCTTCGATCTATGCTGCCAAAATATAACTTCATTATTTGTTCCATTGAAGAATCAAAGGATCTTGACACTCTCTCCATTGATGAACAGCAAAATTCCTTGTTGACTCATGAGTAAAAATTAATCCAGCAAGATAATGAGGAGCAAGCTTTACAACTAACTACCAACAATGATAGAAGCAAGTGGAAGGGTAGAGATTCCAATGACAATGCCGATGAAGGGAGTCTATGGAGAAATGATTGAGGCCATTGTTCAAATGAAAAAAAAAAGACAAAAAACAAAAGTCTACAAACAAAGATAAAACTAATATTGAATGCTTTCGGTGCCACGGGTATGGTCATTACCGTTCTAAATGCCACACAAATTTAAATAAGAAACGTGGAGAAAAGTGTAATTTTGCAGAAGCAAATGAAAAGGAGGAGGAGATATGCGAAAGAAGAAACAAATAAGAATCTGTGGTATCTTGACACTGGTTGCAGCAATCATAGAACAGAGATAAGATGTATTTCTCCACTCTTAATGAATGCTAACGAGATACGATGAAGTTTGGTGGCTGCTTTAAAGTCTTGGTTATGGGAAAAGGGAAGGTAACTATTCAAACTAAAGGAAACCCTACTCAAATAATCTCCAATGTCCTGTTTGTTCCATATTTGAAGACCAATTTGTTAAGTATTGGCCAGCTGAAAGAGAAGGACTATAAAATTGTCATTAAAAATGGAGTATGCAGAATTCAAGATGACAAATTGGTTTTGATTGCTAACGTCAACATGACTGAAAACAGAATTTTTCCGTTGCATCTCCAAAAAGTTAGTCCTTGTTGCTTTACTGGAAAAGTGTCCAACCCAGCGTGGTTGTGGCATTATCAGTATAGAAATCTAAATGTTTTAGGACTAAAAACTCTTCACAAATGGAGATGGTGGCTGGACTTCCTAAATTTAATTCTCCTACAAAAGTCCGTGAAGATTGTGTTATTAGGAAGCAAACTCATAACAGCTTTCAAACTAGAGGATCTTAAAGAGGCAAACAATGACTAGAACTGGTCCATTCTGATTTGTGTGGTCCCATAAATCCAAAATCCAATGGAGGTAAATGTTATTTCGTAACGTTCATTGATGACTTTAGTAAAAAAAACATGGGTTTACTTCTTATAGGACAAATCTGAAGCTTTTGCAGCCTTTAAAAGCTTCAAGGCCATTGTTAAGCTGATAGTTCAATAAAGATTCTACATAGTGACTGGGGTGGCGAGTATAACTCACAAGAGTTTGTAGATTTTTGTGAATTTCATGAGATCAAAAGACAACTTACAATAGCCTACTCTCCTCAACAAAATGGTATTAGTGAAAGGAAAAATCGTATTATCTTGAATATGGTGCGGACCCTCTTAAAGAGAAGCAATGTTCTGAAGAATTTTTGGTCCGAAGCAGTACAATGGAGCATTTATGTTTTTAAATAGAAGCCCAACATATGTTGTTCAAAACATCACACCAGAAGAGGCTTAGAGCGGACGTAAACCGAATGTTGATCATTTTAGAATTTTTTGTTATATCAGCTTCACTCACATCCCATATCAGAGGAGAACTAAGCTTGAAGACAAAGTTGGAAAATGTATTTTTCTTGGTATTAGTGAGCAGGCAAAATCTTACAAACTTTATGATCCTAACACAAAGAAAGTCATTATCAGTCGTGGCATGGTGTTTGATGAAGAAAACTTCTGGACATGGGAAGATAAATCAGCTGGAACAATCCTGGCAGAATTTGATGAGGAGGAGGAACATTCCCAACCTGCAACCACTACTGAAGATTGTCCAAGGAACCCACAAACCGAATGCCAATTCAATAAATTAAGGAAAAACGACCTCGGTCGCAGTAGAATAGAAGGAGACCAGTATGGATGGATGACTATAAAGTAACTAGAATTGATTAAAGTGAAGATCATCTAACTCACTTTGCCTTATTTTCATATTGTGACCTCATTTCATTTCAAGAAGTTGCCAAGGAGTCCAAGTGACAAAGAGTTATGGATGAGGAAATCACAACCATTGAATGAAACAATACATGGTAACTGGTTGATCTACTTAGAGGACAAAAGACAATAGGGGTGAAATGGATTTACAAGACAAAATTAAAAAAAATGGCGATATTGACAAATATAAGGCACAATTGGTGGTTAAGGGATACAAGCAACAGTTTGGAGTGAATTACAAGGAAGGTTTTGCACCAGTGGCCAGATTTGATACAATCCGTTTGGTGGTGGCACTAGCAGCACAAAGCACTTGGCAAATTTTTCAGATGGATGTAAAATCAGCATTTCTTTATGGGGACCTACAAGAATAAGTATTTATCGATCAACCTCCTGGATATGTGAAACATGGATGTAAGCATATGGTGTATAGTTTAAGAAAGGCATTATACGGGCTAAAACAAGCCCTAAGAGCTTGGTATAGCTATATAGATGCCTATTTCATAAAGGTTGGCTTTAAGAAATGTCCTTATGAGCATACTCTTTATGTAAAATCTAATGGTCGTAACATTGTTATTGTATGCTTATATGTGGATGATCTAATTTTTATTGGGAATGATGAAGGAATGCTTGAAAAAATTAAAGAGTCCATGATGAAGGAATTTGATATGTTTAATCTTGGGTTAATGCATTATTTCTTGGGCATAGAAGTTAAACAACTTGCTGCTGGGATTTTCATTTCACAAAAGAAATATGCCCGTGAAATTTTAGATAGATTTGGAATGGGGGATTGCAATGCTACCAACACTCCTCCAGAGAAGGGGCTGAAGCTTGAGAAAGATCCAACAGGAAAGAAGATCGATATCACCCATTACAAACAAATTATAGGGAGTCTGATGTACTTAACAGCCACTAAATCAGACATTATGTATGTTGTTAGCCTTATCAGTAGATACATGGAGCAACCAAAATAGGAGCATTTGTTGGCTGCCAAAAGAATTCTTAGGTACTTAAAAGGCACTATTGAATTTGGAATCTTCTACAAGAAAGGGGAGCAGACAGATTTAATTGGTTTTCAGATAGTGATTTTACCGATGATCCAGATGATAGGAAAAGTACAATTGGATTTATGTTTCTGCTGGGGTCAAGAGTTGTATCATGGTAGTCCAAGAAGCAACAAATTGTCACCTTATCAACCACCAAAGCTGAGTTTGTAGCCACAACCTCTTGTGCTTGTCAAGCAATATGGATTAGAAATATTCTTGGTGAGCTTCATTTTCAACAAAAAGGTCACACTCTACTTTATTGTGACAATAACTCTACAGTCAAACTCTCAAAAAATTCAGCCTTACATAAAAGGAGTAAACACATCGATGTCAAGTTTCACTTCCTAAGATATCTCACAAAGGAAGAAATAATTGATGTAGTTAATTGCAAAAGTGAAGACCAAGTTGCAGACATTTTCATCAAGCCCCTCAAAATTGATGCAGTCACAAAGCTGAGAAGTGCTCTTGGGGTATACAATATGAAGAGTTCAGCTTGATGTTAAATTGAAAGTAATTTCAGTTTAAGGGAGGGTGTTAGATTTTTTAAGTTACTGTTTTATTTTGCCCTCGTCTTCAATGGCATTTATTTTCAGTTAGAGTCAAACTAGGAGTTATTTAATCATGAGATGTGGTTAAGGATGACTGTGAGTTTTCAACCCGATTAATATATGCGCTACCCGGCTCAAAAAAATGGACATGGATGATAAAAATTAGATTTTAAATGGATGCTAAAAAATGGATATGGATATGGATATAGATTTGGATATAGGTCTAGTGATAACCCGAACCGATGGATACCTATATCCTACCTATTTTTATTAACTCTATTTTTTCTTGAATATTTATGGTTAAATATAATAAAATATTAATATTTTATGACAAGAAACAACTTTAAAATCCCCACTTTATACCTCAGTCCTCACCTTTTTCATCATATTTTTATTTTCTTATATGATGAAAATAATGCAAATGATATGGAGATGAAGTTTTGAATGTTGTGGAGTTCATGCAAAGATAATTTGAAGCTTTGGATATTTCAGTCTTTGTTCCAATTTTTTTATTGTGAAAAATATATGTGTCTTTGCACTAGACATTATAATTTTTATTATTCCAATTCTATGATTTTTAAGACATGCAAATCAAAATCTTGACTTATTATTATTAAAGTAATTTTTGAATTGAAGCGTTCGCAAAATCTACTCTTTATATTTTCTATTTAGAAGTTATATTTTTATGTGTTATACAACTCAATGGATGTCTAAAAGCCCAAACAATCCAGTGGATTTGGATATAGGTAGTAAATTGTAAAAATCGATAGATATAGATATAGATATGGGTTGAGTCATAAAAAATAGATATGAAAATGGGTTGAGTAATACCCGAACCAAACCCTACCCATTGCTATCCCTAGACGTGGTCCTTTTATCTTGGTCTTTCTGTTGATGTAATGGCCTATAAAAGGCATTATTTTGCTGAATGAAAGTGTAGTTTGTGCAGTTCATTCTTGTATGATATTTAGCTCACTCAACAAACTTCCCCTTTTTCTTTTTGTTTTGTCGCAGCCTCCCAATTTCGTCTCTTTTAATTGGTGTCGTGGTGCTCTATAACAGCAATGTATATGCTGAGTTTGATCACAAGTAAAGATAAAATTGAGATATCTCCAAGAGCAAAGTTTATGCAACGGGGTATTTAATGGTAAGTAAAGGAAAAACCCCTATAAAAAGGCTTCATTTATTTTTAGTTCTTTAAAATGAATTAAATTTATAAAAATACCTCTTAATTTAAAAAGTATAATTTAAGCATATGCATCTATTTATAACGATGAACTTGTAGTTTGGGTGAATATCAAATAAATACTTTGGGCTTTGACAAATAGATTAACTATTCAAAACTTAGAAGACAACTATAAAAATCCATAGTTTTTATACCGACCAATTAAAATAAGATTTTTATTTTAATGTCTAATTTTGTTAAGTTTTTTGTGTTGTACTATTGTCTTTCGTAATAAAGACTGATAGAGAACTTATTAATCTTGCAGAAATTAAAGATTGCAAAAAAAGTAAGGACATTGGTTTTTTACTTGGTTCAATAGCTTTAATGCTATCCACATCCTAGGATCCTACACTTTGTGGTTTCAACTAGTGTGAAGAATTGAGTAAGGTTACAAGAGTCTATAAACTTACAACACTTACAAAGAGTTGTTTTCACAACACTTACAAAGAGTCTATAAACTTTTCATGGTACCCTCAGATAAGTACCCTAGCAACTCTCTAATCTTTCTCACTGATTCTTACACTCTCAAAATATTGTTTACAATGTAATAAGAACAATGTATAGTGTGTATATTCTGTCTGTATGACTGATGCTTGGGTATATCTTATATAGGAGTTGAATGCTTGGCTTTCGGTTATGCTTTGAATAACAGCTGAGATTCACGTGCCCCTCACATAACCAATTAACGTATATATACTTATGATGCTGTACGTTTTACTTATATTCTGATGTTGTCTTTCTCACGTGATTATCACATGGTTTTTCTAATGACTTAACTCTATGCTCCTGCTCTCAAATCCGAAAGCTTCTCTTTCTTTCTTCTCTGTGAGATTCAAACATATAGCCTTCACACATATTCACAAATCTTCAACTCTGCTTTATATTGATTTTGTGTCTTCGTTGAGGGTTAATGAAGAATATGTGAATATCTTCACATTTATTCCCTCCTTCTTCATTAACATTCACGAAGTTCGTTGTTCTATGAGTGTTTTAAAAATCTAAAAAAACCCTAGTTTCACCAAACTTGCAAGATCTGATGAAATAGTCTTCGATTTCCTAGGGCTTCACTTATTTGTAAGTAAACCCTACAGAAAGTGAACTTATTTTGTGTTACTACCTTTGTCCCAAAATCTGATGGGTTTTATTCCCTTGTGATTTTCTCCAGGTTGAAGAACCCTTTCGCAATTCGATCTCTGACAAAATGAAGTCTGACATCTAAGTGCTTGGATCTCTCATGCAAGACGGGGTCTTAAATGAGGTAGATTGCACTCTGGCTGTTCGTGTATATTACTAGTTTTGTGATATCAGTGTTGATTTCTTTCAATATGCCTGATAGTCATGTTAGCTCCTTTACACCTTCAGTAATTGCATAATATTCTACTTCTATGGTTGATAAACTCACTATTGATTGTTATTGTGCTTTCCAACTGATTGTGTTTCCTGATAATATGAAGTAGTATGCAGAAATTGATTTTCTTAAATCTTTGTATCCTGCATAATCTGCATCCACATAACCACATAATGATAGATAATTGCATTTAATTAGTTCATCTTTTGAAAAACATAATCCGTAGTTAATGGTTCTAGCTAGGTATCTGAGAACCCTTTTAGTCCTTGCCAGTGTTCTAAACTTGGATTGGCCATGAATTTACTTAGTATACTGATGGAATAGGCTAGGTCAGGCCTTGTACATAACACAATGTACATAATACTTCCAACACCAACATCATAAGGATAGTTAGCCATTGCTCTCTTTTCATCCTCAGTCTTAGGACTCTTATTAGACACCATCTGTAGGTGAGATCTTAAGGGAACAGAACTAGGTTTAGCTTGTTCCATATTGAATTGGGCTAATATGTTTCTAATATAGTTCCTTTGAGCAAGCCATAGTTTTCCTTCCCTCCTCTTTCTGATTATCTGCATTCCTAGAAGTTTCTGAGCTTCTTCTAGGTCTTTAATCTCAAAATGATCACACAGATCAGACTTTATCCTTTGAATTCTATTTAAGTCTTTTCTTGTTATTATTAGGTCATCCACATAAACCAACATGAAGACTGGTTTAGTCATTCCTAGATCCTTAACGTATAGGCAGTAATCATATGAGCTTCTAGTGAAGTTCATACTAGCAGCAACCTTATGGAACTTCTTGCTCCATTGCCTAGGTGGTTGATTAGGCCCATATAAGGATTTCTTAAGTATACAAACATGATCTAGCTTATTCTTGTCCTCAAATCTAACTGGTTGCTTCATATATATTGTTTCCTCCAACTTTCCATATGGGAAAGCTGTTTTGACATCTATTTTATGGATTTCCCAGTCATATATAATAGCTAGAACTAGAATAAGCCTAATGATTTTGAACTTGACTACTAGTGAGAATATCTCCTTGTGGTCAATTCCGCCCTTCTGTCTACACCCTTTAGCTACAAGCCTAGCGTTGTATATCATAGGTTCTACTCTTGTCACTCCTTTTTTCAGCTTGAACAACCATTTGTTCTCAATTAGCTTGACTTTAGGAGGTTTAAGCACTAAAGTCCAAGTTATATTCTTTATTAGAGAGGAATATTCTTTTTCACAAGCTATCTACCACTGTTTGGCATCATTACTCCTCATAGCTTCTTTATAGGTTTCAGGAACCTTATATTCTATGGATTCAGCCGCAAGGCATGCAAATTCAACCAAGTTTGAGTCAATGTGTAACATCTCAAATCAACCGTTTACAGATATTGTCCGCTTTGCGCCTTGGCCCAACCAAGCCTTCACAGTTTTGCTTTTTCAGAGGCCTTTCCAAGAGGTCACCCATCCTAAAACTACTCTCGCCCAAACACGTTTAGCCTCGGAGTTTCGATGGGATCTGGTGCATTAGGCCATGAAAAACGTGTTAGTAAGGGAGAGGTATCCGTACCCTTCTAAGACGTACTTCGTTCCCCTCTCCAACCGATGTGGGATCTCACACTCTCCACCCCCTTTAGAGTATGAATACCTCTCCCTTACAGACGCGTTTTTTATGACCTAATGCACCAGATTTCATTGAAACTCTGAGGTTAAACGTGCTTGGGCGAGAGTAGTTTTAGGAGGGGTGACCTCCTAGGAAGGCTTCTGGAAAAGCAAAATCATGAGTGCTTGGCTGAGCTAAGGCCCAAAGCGAACAATATCTGTAAGCGGGTGATCTAGGTTGTTACAGTGATATAAGAACTAGTACCCGAACCGTTATGCCAGCTAGGCTGGACCCCAACGAGGGCTGGGCCCTAAGGGGGTGGAGAGTATGAGATCCCACATCGGTTGGAAAGGGAATGAAGTATACCTTATAAAGGTACGAATACCTCTCCTTTATAGACGTATTTTCCATGGCCTAATGCACCGGATCTCATCGAAACTCCGAGGTTAAATGTGCTTGGGTGAGAGTAGTACTAGGATGGGTGACCTTCTGGGAAGGCTTCGAAAAAAGCAAAACCGTGAGGGCTTGACTGGGCCAAGGCCCAAGCAAACAATATCTATAAGCGAGTGATTTAGGATGTTACACAATGTACCTCCTATTAGGAATTCTTTGTCTTGGTTACCTATCTCTTGTAAGTTGGTAGTCTTGTAGATTTCCTTGAGGATCATCTGTAGTTGTGTGTGGGTCTTCTGCTTCACCCTTACCTTCAGTTTCTTCTATCCTTTGATTATGATGTATAGTTCCTTGCCTAGGTTCTACATCAAGAGGTTGATGGATGCAATCTTCTTCAGTTTCTGGTGGCACATAAGAAGAAACTGAGTTGTTTAGTGATCCTAATTGCTCCTGAATTTCCTTTTGGAGGTCTGAATTTGAGAAGTTCTTATTCAACAGAGGGAATTCAACTTCCTTGAAGATTACATCTATGCTTATAATAGTTTTATAGCCTCCCTTTTGGAGTAGTAAGATCTTATAACGTTTAACTCCCTTTGGATAACTTAGGAATGCTCCCTTAATTGCTCTAGGTTCTAGCTTTCCTTCCTTTTGATGTGCATAAGCAGCACATCCGAAAGTCCTTAGATGAGTTAGTTAGGTTTCATATCATTCCACACTTCTTGCAAAGTCTTATAATCATTTGTAAAAGTTGGGAGCCTATTAACTAGACAGGTTGTTGTCTTAATAGCCTCTCCCCAGAGTGAATGTGAGCAACCTGATGAGAGTAGCATATACCTGGTCTTTTCCAAAAGGGTCTTATTGAGTCTCTCAGCTACATCATTCTGCTGAGGTGTAGCTCTCGCTGTTTTATGCCTTAGGATGCCTTTCTTACTGCAATAGTCTTCAAACTCCTTATTGTAGTACTCCAATCCATTGTCAATCCTTAGGTATCTTAGATTCTTTTTAGTCTATTTTTGCGTAAGTGTATGCCATTTTATGAAGTTTTATAAAGCTTCATCTTTTCTCCTCATTAGATATACACAACATTTTCTTGATTTGTCTTCTATGATATACATAAAATATAAGTTCCCTCCTGTAGTTGATACTTGAGCTGGACCCCAGAGATCATTGTGAGCATATTTCATTATCTCTGTGGCCCTCTATGCTCCCTTTTGAAAATTGGATCTGTGATGCTTTCCTAGCACACATAATTCATAGAACTCCAGCTTCTTTAGGTTTTGTTTAGGAATTAAACCTTGTTTATAGAGGTGGAACAAACTTTTGTTCCCTACATAGCCCAACCTTGAATACCATTGCTTGGTTGATTCAAGATTTCCAGTCTTAGTGACTTGATTGACTTCAGTAGAGCCAATAACATAATACAACCCACCTCTCTCAACTCTTCTGATATTGACTCTACTATCCTTTAGGATTTCTTTGAGTCCATCTTTTGATCTGATCTAAAAACCTTTCTTATCAAACATGCTTTCATAAATCATATTCCTCCTTACTCCAGGCATAAATCTGACATTAGAAAGGATTCTTTTCTTCCCATCAAACATGTTGATGGAGACATTCTCAATCCCTTCTATCCTTTGCTGCCCATAATCTGTCATTTTTACCTTGGAAGTGACTAGTTTGAATGTAGTGAACCAGTCTCTATAAGGAGTGACATGCATAGTACAACCTAAGTCGAAGTCTATTCTCTACTTAGGTCTTCACTCTCTTCAGTGACTGTCAGAATCTTATCACCACTTGATTCTTCTAGTTTCTCCACATTTCCTGCATCTCCACTTTGTGCAGCTTTATCCCTTTTCTTCTTTCTACAGTCCCTTGCAAAATGTCCCTCCTTATCACAGTAAAAACACTTCTTTCCTTTTCCCTTTTTCTTCTTTTCCTCACTTTCTTTGGTGTACTTATCCTTTCCACTTCCCTTCTACCATTTCCATTTCTTGCTATTCTTCTTCTGTGACTTCTTGTCATGATTGTTTTCTACAAACATCACTTATGCCTCTTTCTTGAATGGATTAATATCCACTATTTCTTCCATAATGAGTCTAATACCCTCTTGATAGTGAGGGATTCTCTACTAGCATGCTTAATTACGTTCTTGAATGCATTGAATTCAGAAAGTAGGGGCTTTAGAATAGCTATAGCTTGATGCTCCTCAGAGATCTTTTTGTTTGTAGCTTGTAAGTCTTGTACTAACTTAAAGAAATAGTCTAAGTTATCATCTAGGGAGACAGATGCGTTCATCTTGTAGTTAGCAAGATTATGCAGAAGAGTCATCTTATTAGGAAGACATCTTTTTACATATATTTCATCAAGTTTAAGCCACAGTTTTTGTGCAGTGTTACAATTCTGCACTTTTCATATCACAGTTGGTGATAAGTGAAGCATTAACTTGTAGTGTGCAAGTCTTTGCATCTTAAGTCTTTTTATCGGATCAGTTTTAATATCATACTGATCTTCGATAGCCCCATAGCAATCATAAGACTCAAGAAGGGCTTGCATATGAAGTTTCCAGATGGTGAAGTCTTCCTTACTAGTGAAGACATCCATTTCTTTTCCTACCATTCTTACAGTAGTCTAAAGAAATAAAAGATGATATTAACTTACTGAAATTCTTGATGAACTTTGATGCTTTGAGTAGCCAAGAAATGCCCAGGAGGTTTCGGATCGCTCTGATACCACTTATGTTAAGTTCTTTATAATGTACTGCTGTCTTTCACAATAAAGATTGATAAAGAATTGTGTTGTACTGTTGTCTTTCACAATAAAGATTGATAAAGAATTTGTTAATCTTGCAGAAATTAAAGATTGCAGAAAAGTAAGGACACTTATTTTTTACTTAGTTCAATAGCTTTAATGCTATCTACATCCAAGGTTCCGCACTTTGTGGTTTCAACTAGTATAAAGAATTAAGTAAGGTTACAAGAGTATGAGTGTTTTCACAACACTTGCAAAAAGTCTATAAACTCTCCTTGGTACCCTCAGATAAGTACCCTGGCAAGTCACATACTTGAATTATTATTGTAGTTTCACCGGTTAAAGAACGTTTGTCACCAACTTTAATTGCAGAAATCTTCTTTTGTTTTTCTGTACAATTGATAGATGAAGAACAACCACAAACATGCACATAGATGCATATATATATATAACATTTCATTCTTCATATAACTATCTTTTGTAGTTATTTCAAGAATACTAACTATTATACCCTTCATGGGTGTATATGAGTCATTACATATTTGAAAGTTACATAATTTCTATAAATATAAAGTTTCACATCCTTTGTTGGTAGTAAAATCGAACCGTCTTAAAGATAGAGTCGACTCCACCAAAATTCCATCGATCTAAAAGACATTCCTTTAGCTTTGTCTTCGAGCTAGTTGCCGTTATTCGGTCCTTTATCATTTTTAACCATAAGTCACATTAATAAAATGTTAATAAACATAATGTTTTAAAAATTAAAAAAGTTTTAAAATTAAACACTTAAATAAACATATTTAAATAATACTTTAATTCGCTATTCCTTTTATGAAATAATATCTTATAATATATACGTAATCTCTTCTCCAAGTACCAAACTTCCATATCTTACTTTAAAGATCTTTTGTTTTTAAATTTAAATGCATGAAATAAAAAATTAAATAATTCTTAAAATTTTAAAATGTATATATGGCTTATAATATGAACATATATTTGAAAAAGAAAATTTATATTATTAAAATTGTATATAAGCTTTTTATAAAGGTAAATACGAATTTATATATTTCAAAAAAAATACGAATTTATAAGTTTAAACTAAAATTTAATAAAAAACAAACTTTAAATTTTCTTTTACCGACTTCACATGTCTCTGTCGGTCTGTCCTTATATTGGATACTTTGTCCAAAGTATTTATTATCAATTAGGACCAATTCAAATTTTCTTGTGAAAAAGTTTTAAGTTCGAATTTATACCTTTTCCGTTTGGTCCTGATGGTCCTCTTGGCTTGGACACGGTTAACTCCTTTGATTTGGTATATCCAAGTTCTCGCGTAAGTAAGCGGCCATTAATCTTCGTTGTAGTAGCCATTGCTCCTGCTTCCACTGACCTGCAACTTACAATCATGAGTATTATCAGAAGCAGAGACACATATCTTTGATTTTCCATCAGAATTATATAAATATATATAGCGATATGCTCTTATCTCTGGACTGAAATTCCAATGTGGAGAAAGTAGGTTAATAGAAGAAAAGTGGTGTGCTTTACGGTTCTGGTAAGGTGCTCTTTGCATATATAGAGACCAGGGAGAGGGGTGTGAGTTTCTACGAAACTTCATCGGTCAACATTTCCGCTCAAGGACTTTGACGTCAAAGACAAACTGATGAAGTTTAGGTCTAAAAGGTCGGTTGATTTAATGATATTATTTTAAGAAGTAAAATTAAAACAATAACTCAATCAGAATGTCAACACTCATGTTTGATAATTTCAAACTAAAACAATAACTCAATCAAAATGTCAAGACTCAAACTCAATCATATTTTAAACTAATCTCCAGCTGTCTGTTAAACTAAAATGTCGTTTATAATGAACCCAATTATAAACGATATACAAGAAAGGGATTAGGTCTTACTTTTTTTCAATTTTAATTAAATTTGATTTTACTATATTATATTTATTTGTTAACTTTAAATTGGGTCAAATTAAATTTGATCTAATTTATTATTTTTATTTATGAATCTTCGAATATTTAAGCTTTGATTTTTTATTTTTAGAATAATGTTTAAGATATATTTAATTTATTTAAAATATATATTACAAATAATTGTACTTAACAACAATTTAAAAATGATAATAGTTTAAGCGACCCTGAGTAAGGGTAGCCTAGACACTCACTTTGGATCCATCATCATAAATAGTAAAATAAGACTCATTTTCACTTTCATAAAATAAAATGAAGTACACTAGGGCCTCACTCTTGACCTTGTAAAAAGCAACAAAAGACTCATATTTTGTTTCTTTTTATTCTTTATAAAAACCTAAAAATAGATAGAAATAAGGATTTTGTTTTACTTTACGCAACATTGACTCATATTTTGTTTCTTTTTCTTCTTTATAAGAACCTAAAAATAGATAGAAATAGGGATTTTGTTTTACTTTACGCAGGTCTATAAAATACTAAGAACTACCCTAGGTTTAAGACACATTTAATCACTATTTTGATAATTGAACCCAACTTATATGTAAAACAATTATTGAATTGCCAATATTAATATAAAGTTTTTAATGAAATTATACTAGTTAAATATTCATGGGTGTAAATCAGTAAGTTGGTACGTTTGTCACTAATGTAAATTTCTTTCTCTTTTTAGTTATTTCCATATCAGACGTTTAGTTTGAGACAAATATATAAGAAGTTTAACTGAAAATTGATCCCTTATCTTAAATGTTAGTAAGAATACCCAAATAGGAGTTGTAACAAGTCATATTTGAGGGAATTGTATTCGGGAAATAAGGTTGGTAATAGTCGTGTTGGGTTGGGCTAAGCTTGCCGAAGCCCAAGCTCAATATGATGGCTTCTACTAGAATCTAGGTCCAGCCTAAGATTTGATTGATCCAAATAACTCAAAGTCAGACTTGACCTAGCTAGACCTATTTTATTTTTATGTTTAACAATAAAATAGAAGACAACATTATTTTTCACACAACAATGTCGTTTTTTTATAGTTATTGAGCTTTAGGTTAGGATCTAGGTAGCCTAAATTTGAGACCCAATTTTTTTTTAATTAGACCTAAGGTTTGGTCAAATTGTACATAACCAGTTGACTTTAGGTCAAGTAGGACCAGGCCGAGTTGACCTCGAACCTAATTGCTAGGCCTATGTGGACCAAATATAAATATATATGGATTCTATCTATTATTTTTTAAGAATTTCTTTTTGATTTGTTGGTCTACTTTTCTTTTATATAGTCTATATAAGTTTCAAAATCAGTAAAATCTAAAGTATTAAGTACTTTCTCATTTACCAATCTTTTAATCTTTTAAACATACATGCTACTTATCAATAAATTGAGGCTAACAAACAATATATATGTTGTACCAATGTAAACATGTCTTAAAAGACATAAATTAAATGACCTAAAAATTACTTGCGACTAAACTTTTAATTCAAACAGATTTACAATAAACTTTATCAATTATATTCCAATTCTTAATACTTATGGGAAAATTAGGAAAAATAATATGATATTTTATATTAATTAATCATTCAAATATAACAAAAATTCTTGTGTGATAAAATTTATTATACTAAATAATTAACTACAATTAAATGCCTCAACTCTTTATATGATTAAGTATATAAATATATAATTTTATATAATTAGGTTTGCTATGACATAGCCCTAATAATTAATCACTAAAACATGTTACACAAAATTATATTCACAATCCAAAATATAAACATAATAATTATGTGGATAAAAATTGGTAACCCGATTCATGTTGAATGTTTATACAAGTATAATTTCAACGCACAATAAATAAGAATATCATCTTCAATTCAGTTGATAGAAGCTCACTATGTGCCCTACTTGGGTATGAGATCGAGCCTCAATCTTCTGCAACAAAATTTGCTTTTAAATCTAACACACAAAACGACGTTGTTTAGTGAAAGAGTCTTCTTCAACCTTTAATAGGTTCCAGTGACCCGTCAAATGTCAAACTAAACCACATCATAAAAACACCATAAAAATTGATTTTTTAAAATGTAGAGGCAATTCAAAACATTTAATTAAAGATTTTTGTCTTTAATTAGAAGAAAAACTTTCAAAAACATCTCTAAAATGAATTTTTGAATATGAATTTTTTCCAAAATTTAAAATTTTCCAAAAATTAAAACAAGGTAGAAGTTATGTGCTCTGATACCAAATGTAAATCAATTCAACATATATTTAACAGTAATGTATGTTATAATAACAAATAAATTGTATGTGGAAGAAATCAAAACACCTCATGCCATTGATGTTTTTACTTCAAAATTTTACAATTTTGAAAATTTTCTTAACTCTCAATTTCAAAATTGATAGTGCATATTTTGAGAAGAGAGAATAAGTTTAGGGACCCAAAAATTTGCAAAAAAAAAACATATATCAATATGTTCCAATCAAGCACATTTATTTTTTACCACAAAAACAGAACATTTATATCTATTAATTACATAATGTTGGACCATTTATGGGTATTAAAACTATCTAGAATATGGAAAAATCTCACATGAAAAGGTCCTAAAGTTATGTAATTTGAGTCTATTTGGAAGATTAAAAGAAATATCCTTTCAATTTTATTTTCTAATACGACCTCATCGTGGCATTGAACTTTTTGAACCCATTATTTAAAATATTAAATTTAATCGGCATCATTTTAAAAAGTGAATTACACATTTTGATTGAGTCTAATCCTGAAGTCTAATTAACTTAAACTCAATCTATTAAATTTTGGGTCGAGTTAGACAAAAATTTCATTTCTAAGTATTTCTATTTTGACCTTCTTTATATCGGATTAGTTTAGAGATATGTATTTAAGTGATATTTATAATAATTAAGAAATTCAATCGATTTGATTGGTTTAACTGTAAGAATTTTGAACCAATTAATTTTTCGGTTTGATTTACTAAATTATATGATTAATGAGTCATTGATGAGAAATAAATGTAAATATTGTTTTTTATTATTTATATAATTGATGGAAAATAATCTGCACTATTTTGAAAAAAGAAGTAAATCAATATTCAATCCTCCTAACAATTTAAGGATTAATAAGTATCAAAAGATCCCCAATAATACTGAATAATAATATGATAAAGCCTCCTAAAAAGTATATAAGGAGAACAAAAGAGATTACAATTTCTGACTAATAAAATCAAAATTTCCCCTTTTTCTATTTGTTTTGCCGCAGCCTCCCATTTTTGTCTCTTTTAATTGGTGCCGTGTTTGCTTTCTAATAGCAGTATATATGTTGAGTTTGCCTAGACATCTCTGTGAGCAAAGTTTATGCAAAGGCACCCATGCCGTACCGTAGGTGCCTTTTTTGTACTTGCCCTAGGCCAAAGCTGAAAATGAATTAAATTTATAAAAATACCACTTAATTAAAAAAGAATAATTATTAATTCAAATGGTGTGGTTGAGTAGCAAGGAACCCATCTACCGTTAACAAAAGGTCAGAGGTTCGACCCTTAACTTTGGGTATGAAGCAGCTTTAAATCATTGGGTCAGCTGTCCCACCCTGTGAGGTGCCTTCTCATCAGCGAGGGGATTAATCACTGATTCTACCGGTGAATACCCTGGTCAAAGATAAAAAAAATTATTTAAAACTTAAAAGACAAATATAAGAAAGAGGAGCTTGAGCTGCCTCAAACCTGAACTCAAATTGAGAATTGTTATTTTTAAAAAAGTTTGAATGTGGACTCTTAATTTACAGAATGCAAAATTTCTTAATTCCATAAGCTAACAATTTCATGGAAAGTCCATATATTATCAGAAATAAAGCCTTGCCAGAGTTTCTCATTTGCGGGGAAGTATTTATTTTAATAGAGGATGATGACCAATTAAAAAAATTATTTTAAAATTTTATTTTTTGTTAAAATTTTAGTTATATAACTGATAGATCACATAAAGATTAATAGTTATATAAATAAAATGTTGTCTTTTTTTACATTACTTTTTAAAATTAAATAAGTGACTACAGTAAAATACTCAAACATTGTTTTGACGAAAATGAAAAGTTTCATAACTTCTTTAAATATAAGTCTTCACATCTGTCGAAAGTAATCGGTCGGTCTTGAACTTTGATTCGGCTCGATCGGAATTTTGTTGACCCAAATGGCATTGTTTTAACTTTGCCTTGGAGGTTGCCTTGGACGTCTCGTTCCTTTACCATTTTTAACCATTAGTTACATTAATAAAATGTTAATAAATATAATGTTTAAAAAATTAAAAAATGTTAAAATTAAACACTTAAATAAACATATTAAAAAAGAATGATTTAATTCTTATCCCTTTTATGAAATAATATCCTATAATATACACGTAATGTCTTACGTAGTATCAACTTTCGTATCTAACTTTAGAGATCATTTATTTCTTAAATTGAATGCATGAAATAAAAAAAATTAAATATTTCTTAACATTTTTCAAATGTATATATAACTTTTAATATGAAGATATATTTGAAAACGAAAATTTATATTATTTAAATTTTTTAAAAAGTAAATACGAATTTATAAGTTTAAACTAAAATTTAATTAAAAAAACGAGCTTTAAATTTGTATCATGATGGTTTGGTCCTGACGGTGCTAGTGGCTTCGACTCGGTCACGAACTCTTTTGATTTGGTATATCCAAGTTCTCGCGTAAGTAAGCCGCCATTAATCTTCGTAGTTGTAGCCACTGCTCTTGCTTCCACTGACCTGCAACTTACAATCATGAGTATTATCAGAAGCAGAGTCACATATCTTTGATTTTCCATCAGATATAGATAAATATATATAGCGATATGCTCTATCTCTGATTCTCTGGACTGAAATTACAATATGGAGAAAGCAGCGTAATAGACGAAAAGTGTTGTGTTTTATGGTTCTGGTAAGGTGCTCTTTGCATATATAGAGACCAGGGAGAAGGGTGTGAGTCTCTACGGAACTTCGTCAGTCAACATATTACCACGCAAGGACTTTCACGTCAAAGACTAAGTGGAAGACTAAAACAATGTGAGGATTCATGCATTATTTGATCCAATTTGCAATTTTCTAGTCTTAGGTTAGCTATGCATTTTGGCAAATTAAATTAGGTTTACTTTGAAGTTAACGAGTTGAATATAAATTGATGAAGTTTAGGTTTAAAAGATTGGTTAAAAGTTCGACATCTTCTCAAAATGATATTGTTTTTGTACTGTAAATATAAGAAAATTAAGATTAAAATGACATTATTTTTTAATCAAAACGCTTTAGACTCAAACTCAATGAAATTTTAAACTAATCTTAAGATATCTATTAACAGATTCATCTTTAAACTCAAGTCATCAATATATTGTCAAAACAAGGTCATCTTCAAACTCAACTCATCAATATATTGTCAAACTTATAAACGATATACGAGATACGAATTAAGTCTTTGTTTTTCCAAGTTTAATTAATTTTGATTTTAATATATTAATTTTGGATCATTAAATTTGATTAATTTATTATAGTTCGTTAAGTAAAAATATGGTAAGGTTGAATTTGAGTTTAAATTTAAATTTAAATGGATTTGTTAATGTTAAATTGGGTCAAGCTAAATTCGATCTAAATTATTATTTTTATTTATGAATCTTTGAATATTTAAGTTTTGAATTTTGATTTTTAGAATGATATTTACAACATATTTAATTTATTTAAAATATATATTGCAAATGATAATAGTTAAAAAATTAAAAAATGATAATAGTTTAAGGCACATTTAATCACTATTTTGATAATTGAACCCAAACTATATGTAAAACAATTATTGAGTTTCTAACTATTTAATATTTATGGGTACAATTAAATAAGTTGGTAAGTTTGTCACTAATGCAAATTTCTTCTCTTTTTGGTTATTTCACAGCATCATCAGACATTTGGTTTGAGACAAATATATAAGACGTTTAACCAAAATTGACCCCTAAACTTAAATGTTATAAAATTGATACCCAAATAGGATTAGTATTTACGAAGTGATTGTTACTTTAGTTTGAAATTAACTCAAGTCATATCTCGCATCGAATTGAATCGTGGACTTAGAGATGACAATAAGCCGGGATGGGCCGAGATCACCTAGGTCTAAGGCCGGATAACTTTTTTTGAGACTCGGATGCAGCCTAAGGTCTACCCAATTCAATCTAGCTTAGAAATTATTTTTAAACTAAAAACAGAAAATAACATCATTTTTTTAAATAATATCAATTTTCTTATAACTAGAGAGCTTTATATTGAGTTGGGTATAGGCAGTTTGGATGTGGCCAAACTGAATATGACTTTGTTGATTTAAGATAGGCTAAACTAGCTGAGATAATCCCAAGCCTGATTGTCAAGCAAATGTGAATCAAATTTAAATTATATAGACTATCTATTATTATTCTTTAAGAATTTATCTACTATATTTATTAATTTAAGTGAGTAATCATAATTATGTGTGAGTCTCTACGAAACTTCATCGGTCAACATATTTCCACACAAGGACTTTCACGTCAAAGACTAATTGTCTATTTGGTATAAGCACATTATTTTTTACTGTAGGAGCTTTTTTTTAATAAATATTTGACTGTAAAATAAAAAATATATGTATATATATAACTTTTTTTTGCAACTAAAATATATTTTTTAAAAAACTTTAAGTTTAAAGTAAAAAAAAAACCCCTCATTTTAGCATTGTCGGTTAGACATTTTTCCGACATTTTCGTTTATATCGCAAGCTATTTGAGTAGGGAGATTCATTCATTCATCTCATTCGTTTGTTTCAGAAGCTGTGGTCTCAACTTTTTTGCTAAATTGTAGGTTGCCTACCAAAAAGGAATCATTCGATGTCAGGCACTGCCTCGGTGGTGTTTTTACTGGATATCAAAGGCCAAGTCTTGAACGCCTATCGCGGCGATGTCTTCGCTCTAGAGGCCGAGAAAGAGATCTCTGACGACAGCAATGTTTATCCCTTGACTGTTCCTAGACGGAATTGTAATGCTGCCGGTCTGCTCCTATTTAATTTTTAGGTAATACAGCGAGCCTTGCAAGGGTTCGTAATCGTAAATGTTCATTCAATTTCAGCTGCTTGTGCAAGAGCTATCCAAGTCCTACCAATCACTACCAAGGACCACTACTAAGGACCAGGCAACTGCATTCTTTAATCATTAGAGCTCTCTTGTTTAATGACCCATTTTATCCAACTAAAATTGTGAGATTTTATGCTTTGAACAATGACCTGTGCTTTGCTCGCAATCTGTTCGATAAAACTCCTCAAAGAAGTGTTTTCCTGTGGAATTCCATTATCGGGGCTCATTCGCAAGCGGGAAAGTTTGTTGATGCATTGTCACTTTACAGAATTATGCTTGGAACTGATATAAAACCTGATAGTTTCACTTTTGCGTGTTTAATACGAGCGTGCTATGAGAGCTATACGGCAATTTCTGCATGGATACATTTATCAATTTGAACCCATTCAAAACATGAAATTATTGATGTTACGTTTAAAAAGAAGTGAATTTGTCAAACAATTGTAAAGTAAATGTAAATTCATTCCATTCATAAAAGACCTAACAGTAGTTGAATTCTTTCAAATCAAATATAAACTTAATATATTGTGCTTTTGCATATTATTTAATATACTTTAAATATTATTCATATGCATAAATAATTGTTATTACAAAATAAAATATAGTTTATATCAATAAAAGTGTATTTTATTTTTATGTTGCCAAACAGTTTATTATATGAAGCTCTTTCAAAAAAGTTACTCCCTCCGATTCATAATAAGTGTCTTTTTAGAGGAATATACACTTATTAAGAAACTTAATGCAATATCTGATATACCCATATTAATTACATGTTAAAGTGCCTTGAAAATATAATCTTTGTAATCAAAATGTGAGAGAAATTAAAGG
>JANVCL010053085.1:0-24699 GCA_026546855.1 Erythroxylum incrassatum
TCGGAATGGAGAGATATGAGTGTTACAAGTTAGGATGCTGCTCATGGTTGGTATTTGTGACAGCTATGGTGATTGATGGGGAATTGGGGTTTTGATGAACCAAATGAGTTGAGATTTGAGAATTTTGTAAGATGAACTTGGGTGTTTGAGTTGTTATGAAGTGTTTTGGCATTGGAATAAGTGAATTTTGGAAGATTATGTGTATATGGTGTTAGGATGGTTGTTGGAAGCTTTAGAGAGGCATTAAAGGACCTTGGGGAGCCCCAATGTCCGTAAGGTCCATTAAACAGACCTTCTCGGGTGTAAAAACACCCCTTTTCCAGTCAATGTCTGTTAGATGTCCGTTTAACGGACCTTCTCAGGTCATTTTGGCCTCCCAAGCTCGATACATGTCCATTAAACGGACATGCATGTCCGTTTAACGGACATTCACGGGCAGATGTTGATTTTTTATCCTTTTAGAGGCCGAATCTGATTTTGTTGTCTTCATTAACGTTGTAGGTGTAGAAGTCTTCTTTCTAATGGTCTAAAAACTAGCTCAATCCGACATCTAGATTGAAAGTTATGGCGATCGCGCTAGGATAGGTTCAAATTGATTTGGGGTATAAATATGGTCTATTCTTTTGGGCATAACTCCCTCATCCGACCTCCAATTGAAGTGATTCTTCGACCAATAGATTCCTAACACATGTATCTTTCTTTCCATAAAAATTTTCATCATTTGGAGTTGACTGGATAGGTTGGTTAGTGAGAGGTTGGTTAGGAGAGCATGTTTGGGGTATGAGCACACTTAGGTTTTTTAAGCATATCTTGAGCTATATAGCTCCAATTGAGGTGATTCTTACTTCAAATCAAATTAGAGACTTAGAATTACAATTTCTTTGAAGAAGTAAACTTATGATTTTGGTGTTTGGTTAGTGTGCGCTCACCACCATTGTGGAATGACAGCAAATGACCTTCAGGGTTTCAAACACAAGGTTCAGGACTCCGAAACTTGGGTCCAAAAATGGGGTCCAATTATTCAATAATGTTATTCTAACATTATATAATCATAAAATGTCCAAACTCTCATTCTTTCCTATATCACCTCCAAAATTCCAAACCTTCAGGTCAATTTTCCATGATCATTTTGATCAGGTAAATGAAGTAATGTGATAACACTTTCTTCTAGAAACTTGTTCTCCATAGTCTTAAGTTTCTAATGACACCAAAATCATTAAATTTGGATTAATATTTTGAAAGTTATATATTTTCGAACGGTTCTCTTCCTAAAGCAGTACACCATACGCAAATTTCATCCAAAAATTGTAACTTTTGGAGATTGAATCAAAATTCAACTTCTTCATGTAATTTGTAGTCCTGTTTCTCTAGTTTACTCCAATTAAAAATCAATCCATTTGGATAACTACAGAAAACGTTATGGTTAAAAGATTGAAACATACTAAATGACCATTTTCCAGTCATTCATCTTCAAACTTTCCAGATTTTACACCTAACATAGCTTGTACAGAGATCACCCTTTCTACTTCATTTACTCTTTATTATCGACTCCATTTTAACTCAATATCATTTACAAACAGATCAGAACTAAAAATCAAAACTGAAAAATGAACAAATACACATCTTCATACTATATTCACGGTGAACATGAAACCCTAAATGTTCATTTTCACATGATCACTTAATGACAATTAAATCACCAAATTTATCTCATATACCTACAACTCATAAGGATTAACAAGATATTCAATTGATAAAACTCCAAAATCTTCAAAACTCCAAGAAACCCTAACTCTCATGCACCCTGGTACATCATCTTGACGGTGGTTTGGATTAGGTTTTCTTGAGGAAAAAGGAAGAGATAACAAAGTTGGAGTAGAAAAAGGTGGATGAAAGCAAGATATAACTCTAGTGAAGGTTTCGGTGAATCAAAAGTCCATGAAGGGAAAAAAAGTTTGCAGAAGATAGTTTTGAAGAAAAAACCAAGTCAAAAATAAATTAGTCTTTCAAGTATATAAAGAAATGTGAAACGGGTCTGATAAGTCGAGAAGGCTATTGATTTTAATAAAAGTTAAATAATAATAATGGAAGTGTGTGAACTGTTTTGATGAAATTGTTAAGTGCACAGATAAATACATATGGCACAATTCATCAAATCAAGACGACACTTAAATGAGAGATGAATTAGATCAGATGAATTGAATAAGGCGCAGATGGATCAGTCGGAGTGACTAAGTCATAGACGGATTGATCATGTCTCAGACAGATCAGACGAAGTGCTTAATTTTGAGATGATCAGATGTAGCAGACTAAGTCTGAGATGATCAGACGCATTAACTAAGTCTGAGATGATCAGAGAATAAGTTTGAGATGATCAGATGAAGCAGACTAAGTCTGAGATGATCAGAGACTAAGTCTAAGATGATCAGATGCATTGACTAAGTCTGAGTTGATCAGAGACTAAGTCTGAGATGATCAGATGCATTGACTAAGTTTGAGATGATTAAACACATTTAAGCAAGATGATCGGACGAAGTAGACACGTCTAAGCAAGTAGATTATCGGACAAAGTAAACGCATCTAGGTAAGATAGAAGAAGTACACACATCCAAGCAAGACACAAACGAAGTCCACAAGTCCAAGAAATACGTAGACGAAGTCCATGCATCCAAACAAGACGCAGACTAAGTCCTCGAACAAGACGCGGACAAAGTCCTCGTATCCATGTAAGATGCAGAAGAAGTCCATGCGTCCAAGAAAGATGCAGACGAAGTAATTAAAGAACGTACTAGAACATCAATTAACTGGAGTTGAACTCAACTAATAACAGACGCAGGACGATTTTAAGGATTCGTCTCTCAGACGATTTAACACAATTCAACTTTACTCCATATGTCTCTAACCGTTTCATTATCATCTTCTCTCAAATTCTAAAGTAATCTCCAAAGTTTTCAAAGTCATTTTTAACAATTTTCCAATATTATTGATTCCTATTTCTATTTTCCATACATCAATTTGCTTGCCAATTTGGCATTTTTCCTAGTCCAATAAAATTAACACTTTCGAAAATTATTCCTAAAATTCACCATAATTCAAAATTTACAAATACCCTTACCAATTAAATTTTTGATACAACAAGTTCACAAATTATCAATAGTATCACATCAGGATTCAATTATACCCAGAATTGTCAATGAATGCATGTTACAATTATCTTAATGTGTGCAAAAATTCAAATTTACGCACTTGTATGCTAACAATATGCATGAGCATGAAAATGCAAATTCTCTAATCTCTTATTGCTATTTTTTTCAATTATGGAAGGATGTTACATTTCTCCTCTCCTTAATAAATTTCATCCTTGAAATTCTTATTTGATTGATCAAGAAGGCAGGGGTATTGTTTCCTCAATTACTCCTCCATTTCCCATTTATCTTCATCACTCGAATAATTTCATCTAATTGACCATAATCAATGTAAATAATCCTTCCTCTAATAATTTCTTCAAGTATCACATTATCTTAACAGTTTCCTCAATATAATTCAGGTTACTTAAAATTTTCTACTTCGTAAGCCGACAATACATCTTTGTCAGATCATATCATTATTTCTTAGCATATTCACATATCACATATTATGAATTGAGGCATCTTTATTGATAATACAACTCATCAACAACTTCATGTGGATCAATACAATTTGAGATTAGTTTATCCTTTTTTCCAAATCTGAACACACCTTACCCAGATGGTACTCTCAGAAACCATTCACCTTCCGTTTCAAAACTCACATCTCCTCAGTGTCAATACACTCCACTCTTATGTCTATCTCACTATAATCCATAACCTCAATGTTGATCCACATAATTCTTTTATCTTTCTTGAATCACTTAATTTCTATTACAGATCTGTTTTACTTATCAACAATATCTTGAATCAATTTTAGCCTTCAACTATTTTTAGGCCCTCTTCATTCAGAGTAAGGGGGAATGACTCTTTTTGTCGTATTACGCCTCATACAATATTCTAACAATATCACTATGATAATTATTATTATACTTAAACTCACTTAGAACTATACATTGATCTCATGTTCCTATAAATTCCTAAATATAAGTTTTAAGCATATCTCCAACAGTTAAGATTGTTACCAACTTATACATGTAATCACTTACTTTTACATCCTTAGCCATCAAATGCTATTTCGGTGTATTCCTAAGGATGTATATCATAGGTGGTTATTTATGCTTCTCTAACAATATCTTTGCTCAATCATTTTTAGCGGGTACACATACTTCTTATTTCAATCACAAAATATCATTCTTCCAATTCAAACTCAAAAATTCAGATTCATTTTCAATTCCTCTATAAGATTCACAATCCTGAATCCTTAGCTTTTAAGCTTTGTTAATTCTTTCATGTGAAACTAATCTTAAATTTCAATATCTAATAGTACTTTTGAATTGCCCAAAATTTAACTCGACATTCTATGCTCTTTATTGCACTAGATTTAGTAACCTCTATATCTAAATTTGTGATAAACTGTAATTGAATTTTCTGTTCAATGCATCTGATTACAACACTAGCTTTACTAGGAAATACTCTTTTGTACATCATAATCTTCCAGTAACTCTATCCATTGTCTCAGTCTCATATTCAGTTCTTTAAACTCATGAAGCTTAATTGTCTCTATGTATACAGAAATCACTTTATGATGTTGCAACAGATTGCATCTTAATCTCTGATGTGAAACTTCATTATATATTGCAAAATCTCCAAATCCAATTGGCATAATTAACATTGGGATTATAGTTCCTCAAAATTCTTTTTACATTCATCACTCATACGGTTTACACGTTTTTTTTCCTCAGACTTTTTTGTCAAAAGGGCTAAGATCAGTAAAATATCCTTAACAATTTTTGGTTGTGTCCTCCAATTTCCAGCTAATTCTAGAACATTTCGGATCTCTCATATAGGCCTTGGAGTTGCTCGCTTCATCTTTACCTCTACTTTCTTTAGGTCTCCCAATATACCATATTCACATATTATACAACCCACATTTTATTTGATCAAGCTAAGATTCACTCTCATTAAACTTGGCATATGTTCTCTTTACTTTTCAAATACACTCAAAATACCATCCATAATCACAGTCACTAATTGACACAATTTTGCTTGGATCACTTTAATATTCAATACCATAATACTGTAGGGGGCATTGTTAACTCCAACATATATAACCCAAAACTCCTTACGCCTATGATTTGTTCTCGTAATTCTTTAAGTATCTAATTCCTCAATGAGGTAGTATTATCTCTTATATTATTCTCAGTTTCCCAATTGACTTCTCTCGAATGGTTTTCTTAATTCATTTTATTTTCTTTAATTTCACATGGATTTATTCTAATGCCTGCTCATTCATACTTGTTTCTCCACACATTTCGATTTATTGAAAATCTTATTTTCTTGTGTTAGTAACACCTTCATCAGATCTGATTTATATCTCATATACTTAATGTCACCTCAAATTCAAGAATCCAATCACATAGTTGGATACTTTTCATCAACAACATACACTCTCTGTAGCATATTCTACATCTTATACTTGAGTCTCCATTAGGATTAGGACTCTAATATTATTTCTGATTTATTCTTTCATTGATCATTCTATTTATTCCTTCATTGATCAAAGACTAAATCTGAGATGATCAGATGAAGTAGACTAAGTCTGAGATGATCAGACGCATTTAAGAAACATGATTAGACGAAGTAGACGCATCTAAGCAAGATGATCAGATGAAGTAGATGCACCTAAGCTAGTAGATGCATCTAAGCAAGTTAGACGAAGTACACGCATCTAAGCAAGACGCAGACAAAGTCCACGCGTCCAAGCAAGACACAGACGAAGTCCTCATATCCAAGCAAGACGTAGACGAAGTAATTGAAGAATGTACTAGAACGTCAGTTATTTGGAGTTGAACTCAACTAATAATAGACGCTAGAAGATTTTAAGGATTCGTCGCTCAGATGATTTAACCCAATTCAACTTTACTCTATATGTCTCTAACCGTTTCAATATCATCATCTCTCAAATTCTAAAGTAATCTCAAAGTCATTTTTAACAATTTTCCCATATCATTTATTCCCATTTCTATTTTCCATACATCAATTTACTTGCCAATTTGGCATTTTTCCTAGTCTAATAAAATCAACACTTTCGGAAATTATTCCTAAAATTCAGCAGAATTCAAAATTTACAAATACCCTCACCAATTAAATTCTGATACAACAATTTCACAAATTCTCAATAGCATCACATCAGAATTCAATTATACCCAGAATTATTAATGAATGCATGTATAATGATCTTAATGAGTGTAAAAATTCAAATTCACCAGCGTGTATGCTAATAATATGCATGAGCATGAAAATGCAAATTTTCTAATATCTCATTGCTATTTTTTTCAATTACAGAAATCTAGGGTTCCACCCCTAAGTATGGGAACGGGATGTAATATATCCCTTTACCTAATGCCCCTAGATCCTTTGATCAAGCCTGATGACTCTCCATTTAAGGTCACAGTGGTTATGTATTACTGAATTTAGGCTATACAATTTTTGGGAAAGTTTAGTGCTATTAGGATGTTTATGATGAAGGAACCCTCGACAGAATCATATGCTTTTTGAAAGTCAACCTTCATTGCACAACTCTTATGACCTCTTTTCTTAGTACATTTAAATAGCTTCTATACAATCATGATATTATCTCCTATGCTTCTTCTTGGTATGTATGCACCTTGTGCTTGATCAATATTGTTTGACAAAACTAGTTTCAACCCTTTAGCTAATACTTTAATAATGATTTTGTAAATAGTACTGCAACAAGCAATTGGTTTACAATCATGCAAAGTTTTTTGCTTATTACCTTTAAGAATCAAGGTAATGAATTCTCTGTTTATCTCCTTCAGCATTATGTTCCTTTTAAAGAATTCAAAGATGACTTTTGTTATTGAAATTCCTGTGGAAGCTAAGGTTTTATGAAAGAATTTTGTATTTAGTCCATCAAGGCTGGTGCATTTTAAGGGTGTAAATATTTTAACGCTTTTGAGATTTCTTCTTGGGTAACTAGTTCAGCTAAAAAATAGGCTTCTTAAGGAGTTAATAGGCTTCTTGAGGAGTTAAGCTATCTTAAATGATTTCTTGTAATAATCTATATATGGAATGAGTGCTTAAAGAGGAGTTTAATAAGCAAGTGAAATGTTCCATAAAAGCTTTGATGAGCTAGTTTTGAGTGGAGATTCAATTTCCTTTATAGGTGATGGATATAATTCGACTGATGGCTTTTTTGGAAGCAACAAAATTATGAAAAAAAGTTAAGTTTTTGTCACCATTTTTTATCCAAAAGATTCTAGATCTTTGCTTCAGTAAAGAGTGCTTGAATTTGAGAGCTTGTGAAAACTTGAACAAAGCTTGATGCTCTTTTGCTTGAAATTCTACTAAAAGATGATTGGAATAAAGATTAGTTTGAGCTTGCTCTAGAGCAAGTTTAGTAGTACTAACTAGGTGATAAGTTTTTCCAAGGTTCTACTTAGAGAGGGATTTTAGCTCTTCTTTTTTCCTAGCCAAATTCTTAATGAGGATGAATTTCTTTATGCCTAAAACTACAAGATTTAAACCTCTCTCCATCGAATTAAGAAAAATGTTTGCTAGTTTTATATTATACCACAAGTATACGAGTCGTAAATTATAGAAAAATTGATATCGTTCCCTTAAGGATTGAATTACATTTTATCTAAGGTAAAAATATTGAATTAATTGAAAATTAAAGTAAACTAACAAAACTTCATGACTTAATAATTAAAAGATAACAATGAAATAGAAGTTACTCAATGATGGAAACTTAACGGTTATTTTATCCTTATTTTGTGTTTTGTTCACCTTATGAATTTAACTACACTTGATCCTAGATATCTAAAAGTTTTGATTACCCTCTCTCATGATATAATCAAGTAATCCCAATTGAAATAGATAAATTTTGAGTTACAATCTCTAGATTTCTAAAAAATACTCCTAACTACTCAAGTGGATTTAAAGCAATCCTAAGGGTAATTAACTCACAACTAAGATGTCTCCTTAATTACTCATTAACTTGATATTGTAAGCCTATTAGAGTACTAACTCTTGTTGCGTAACTTAACAAAAATTTTTGATTCAATCTTTTGATTCAAATCAAGTATGAGCATAACAAATATCACGAAGAAGACAGAATGGGTAGGCACGAGCGGTTTGATGTCTGAGCCAACTGGTCATATGATGACTTTAGAAATAAA
The DNA here is from genome assembly GCA_026546855.1 of Erythroxylum incrassatum. Classification (NCBI taxonomy): domain Eukaryota; kingdom Viridiplantae; phylum Streptophyta; class Magnoliopsida; order Malpighiales; family Erythroxylaceae; genus Erythroxylum; species Erythroxylum incrassatum. Next base: position 8,330 of record JANVCL010053085.1, read on the forward strand.
ACCCTAATATAGATATAATAATCCATAATCAAGTTCAGAACACATCTATTCATATTTGCATACAAGGAAATTAAATAGAAGAAAAGAAGAGAATGAAATTAGTTTCAAGCCTTGATCTAGAAAATCTAGAAAGCTGGAGTTGATTTTGATGTTTCCACTATTGATCTTATTTTTTGTTATTTATAGCCCCATTTTTTAAGCGTTTTCTATCCTTTTTTGATGTCTATACTGACTTTGAAATCTTCCTCTCTTTTTAATGGCCCTCATAATATCTTTTTATAGAAAAAACTTGGCTTTTTAGAATATACACAGTAATTTATATGACTGTACAAATAACCGTGTATCTTAAATTCCCCTCTGAATTGCGACTTCACATAGATGCAGAAGCTTACACGGGTATATACACAATTGTTTATGTCAACATACACAGGGGTGTCTTCACACAGGCATAAGTAGTCTTTAAAGCTCCACATGTTTACAGTGAATCATACAATCCTTATACTCGACTATGTATCTCCAAATTTGCTTCAATTCTTCCATTTTATGGCTCACTTTTACCCAAATTCTTCTCCTTTTGGTCGATGAAGGCAATTATCACCTAAAAACACACTTGAAGTAAAATAAGTACCAAACAATCCTTGAAATATATAATTATGATAATAATTTTGCCTTAAACAACAATTAATCAAACAAAATACAAAAACACTAAAAAGAATATAAATCTAAGCCCTAAACATATGATTATCAACTAGGAAAACACTAAAAACCTACCTTAACTCCTAGAAAACATACTAAGTTTAAACCTGTCAACATCCTCGCACTTAAATCTTTGCTTGCCTGAGTAAAAATAAAACCATAAAATAAACAAAACAAATGAAACACAAAACATATAATCATACAACAATGTAATAATGGTACAATGGCATCAAATCTCATGAAATTAACTTAACCGTAAACATCAATCACTTAAAGATTTCCAATACAATAACTTATTACATTCATGTTCAAATTCTTTGATTTTAATATACATATACCTGTTAAAGAGGTATTCCACCACTAAATAACTATTCATAAAATTTACTTGTACATTTAACAAAAAGATACATAGTTTTTCTTTTATTGTTAGCACCACATTATCAAGCTTGGTTAGAGTTTCATTTTAGCCTTTTGACATGAAAACAAACATTTTGTCGTGAATTGATAAATGCATATTTGACTATAATTATACAGCCATATTTATCATTTACGCTTTATATTTTACAGTTTTGTTGTATATTTGATACTTAATTCACTCTAAGTGCATTTATACGTCATAATTGCCTTCATATACCAAAGGGAGAAGAATTCAATTGAAATCATGACATAGAATAAAGATTTGAAGCAACTACATGACCATGTATAGACATGGTGTAAGTCTTTACAAACATGTGAAGATTGAAGAATTTTAGTTTTGGCCATATGGAGTTACACACCTGTATATCTTGATATACACAACTATGCATATTGCCCGTGTAAGTATGTGTGCCTATATGAATTCACAAATTTAGGTATTTTTTATTATACATAGCCTCTCACACAATGGTGTAAGTGACCTTGATATCCTATAAATCTTATATTTTACTATAAAAGGGCATAAGAGAAAGAAAAGAAGAAGAAATTGAAGAAAAGTAAGATGGGATAAGCCTTTGTCGTGATTGTGCCTCCCATGCATGATCGTGATAGAGAGCATAGACAGAATGTATGATTGTGCACAACTTTTCCAGTACACAAAAATTTTGTATTCTTGACATTTTGGGACTATTTTTTGAACCAAAACAAGTGAAGAAACCCTATAAAGAACACTAGAACCCTCAAGAAGTATTTATGGCAAAGAGAAACACAAAAAAAGGAGGTTGCACATCATAAACATGGAGATTAAAGTGGAAACATCAAGATCATTTGCAATTTTCTAGAATTTCCAAATTTTAAACTTAAAGTTGTTTTCTTTCTTTTCTCTTCTTATAATTCATTGTCTTGGATGTCAATTTTTACTAGTGGTGTGTTGAACGTGATTATGGATTTGTAAATCCATATTAGGTATTATTCTTGAAATGTTTTTTTAACTTGTTTCTTGTTCAATTCCATATATATTAATGCTTTTTAGTATTTTTTATGCTTATACTTGATAAGAAATCGAGAGATTGAATCAAGTTATCTATGTTAAGGAACGAGAGTTAGTAACTTAATATACCTACAAATATTATATTAATAAAGAATTGAAGATAGATCTTAATTGTGAGTTAATTATCCATAAGATTGTAATTCTATTGTTATCTATTTCAATTGGAATTACTTGATTAGGATATCTTGGGCTAATCATGGTTGAATTAACAAGATAAAGGGAAGATAAAACAAGTATATAACAACCCTTAAGTTTCCTTTTATGATTAACTTCATTCTTATTACTAGCTTCAATGAAATAATTGTTTAATTTTATTAGTTTACTTCAATTTCAGTTAATTATTTTAGTTCAATTCATTCAATTTTTTATTACATTAGACAAAGTGCATTCAAGTTATTAGGTGATTAATCAATTCTCGTGAGAACAATACCTTTTTTTCTATAAGTTACAATTTGTATACTAGAGATATGAAAGTTTGTTTTATAAAACTTATCAACATTGACCTAATTCATAAAAAATTTAGGAAATTCAAAGGCTCTTAAAGAATTAAAAATAAAGTACCAATTAATATTGTTAAAGGATTTCTTAAAATCAATATTAAGAGCATAATCCTTGGTTGAATTCTTCCTATTATAGATCATGAAAATCTCCTAGGCCAATAGAATATTATCTCCTAGCATTCTACCTTTGATAAATGCACCTTAGGAAGCATCAATAAGAATGATCATCATAAACTTAATTTTGTTAGCTATAAGTTTATATATCACCTTATATATTGTATTATAGCATGAAATAGGTTTAAAATTCTTCAAGTTTTGAGGAGAGCTTACCTTAGGGATTAGATAAACAAATATTTATTAAGATCTTTAAGCATTTTGCTATTTTTAAGTAACTTTGGATATGCATTAGAAACTAGATCATTAATAATAGGCCTAGTATTCTAAACGAAAAGGCCATTCTAACCATCTGAGCTTAGTCCTTTATATGGATTCGAAGAAAAATAGCCATCTCCATATCTAAGGAAGTGAAAAGCCTAGCCAAGTAGTTCTTATAATTAAAGGAATTTTATTCCATAATGATGTAGTGTAATCGATAAAATAAAGATTTACATGCAGGACTTAAACTATAAGTATTAGAGAAGTATGAAAGAGCCTTCATACTATATTAGGGAGGTGATTCTATTAAAATTCCTCCTAGGTAACACAACCTTATGGAAGAAACCTAAATATCTATCACCCTCATTCTTCTATAAGATACAAGATCTTTGTTTTATAATAGAGTACTCTATATCTATTGCCTAGTTATAATTTAATAATACAATGTTTTCCTTACTTTGTAGCTTCTCAATAATATGATTAAATTATAAGAGAGCTTGAATTCTTGAGAGTTTTTCCTTAGTAGTAAAGATAACATTTAAGGTTTCACCAATCTTTTTAATATTTAGTGAATTTACTCATTTACCTCAAGCAGTTTTATTAAATAAATATACATCTTGTGGCCTTAAACTTGGAATTTTGTCCCTTTTGAATAGTATGCTCAAACTCCTCCACTCTTGTTAAGAAATTAATGAATATAAATGTCTTATGATTCCTCTGAGTTGAACTAAGGTTTTAGACTAAAACTGGCAAATGATTAGAAAAATGGATTCTAGAAAACAGCTTAAATATTGGGAAAGTTGTACATTCGATAGGCATTAACATTAATGACCTTTTTGCTTATTACACCATTTAAGTGATTCACTTTCATTTTGAGATCATTCAATTGCAAATAGCTTATATAATCTTTTTAGGGCCTCTATATAATTTCTTACATAAGCATTGCCCTTTATTTTAAATGGAAAATCATGCTATTAAAGTCCTTTAATATAATCCATGTTGAAAGAGATAAAAGAGCTAATATCTTTCAATTTGTTCCCTAAGTACCTTATCTAAAAATATTGATTGGGAACATAAACAAAAGAAGTATGAAAGGAGCAATTCACCTACTTCATTCTTACTAAAGCATAGAATAATTGATCTATACATTTAGTATGAAGAATGTTAATTTTGTGAAAGACAAAAGCCCATAATATCCTACCATAAAAGTGCCATTAATGATTGGTTATAACCTACCAATGCTGCGATAGGAAATCAAGATTATTACATTTATTATCATCTAACATTATTTTCAATAATCCTACCATATAAGGTTTTATTATTTAAATAAATTCATATAGGGAGTTCTGAATTGACAGGTTGTTAAGCTCCCTTGTATTCTAGGATAGTATGGACATTATGTAGATTCTTTCACCTATTTGACTTCCATCTTTCAACCTTCTTAAATTTTAAGTACCAAATCCTTTTTAGCAGTCAAAGCGTTATGATCCTCTACTATCTAATTCACCTACATTGTATTATTCATATTACTCAATGAATTATCCTCTACTTGAGTATGATCAGAAGCTTGAATAGTTCTATCAATAGAGGAGTTAGACCTCTCTAGATTAAATAAGGTCTCTTATTATAGAATGGGAGTTACATTAATTAGGTTACCCATTCCCACTTCACTTTCCAATATCAAGCCTCTCCTTATCAATCTTCTTGATATTCTTCTTAACTAAATTGTCCACATTATGTTAAGTACATGAATTATCCTTTTGGATAAAATCATCATATCCCCATGCTAGGAATGATTTCCGAACTCCATTATGATTAATAGTTTCTAGTTTCAAGGAGTAGGAAACAGAAACCATAGCCTTGTGGAAATTTTCATTCTCATTCATCCTAATTAAATGAATCACATCAATTAGTGGTTATTATATATTAGTAAGGAAACAAGGTCTTACATAATTAATTATTTTCATTACAATCAATGCTTTATCACGATAAAGAAGCCTCCTTACAAATCTAACAAGTAATTCAAACCCTTAGTGGTATAATATTCCTATGGTACATTTTGAATATTGATCCAAATAGGGATTTTAGATTTCCTTATATTGCAAAGTTGTAAAATAGGCCTCCACTTTTGTGTAAAGATAAGTTTAGAGTAGATATGCTAGGGCCTTACTTCCATCACTTCTTTATGTCTGAGATGAATATAAAATCCAAATAGGAATATATTATTCTCTTTTACAAGCATTTCATTCAATCTAAACTAGTTCCACTGGTTGTGTGCCCATTTTTCATAATAATGAAAAGGGGCGTTTTCTATAAACCAATGATATCTGTTTCCCATTTTGTAGCTGCTTTTAAAACATAGATAGTTGGAGCCATAAAAGATTTCCCTTTTAAGATAGTGGGAGGAAAAAAATAGAGATTTGGAGATAAAGAGGAGTTTCCCAAAAATTGGTACCAAGTTTTCTTGAAAAAGAAATGAGAAGCGGCTTAGCCTATGGGGTAGACAAGCATGGAGGTGTAGGGATTAAAGTTAAGGAAATTGACAACTTAGGATATAATATAGGATTAGGCTTATTTAACTTCCCTGGATAGGATTAGAAACTAAGGTAGGAGGAACAAAGTGGGAAATAGAGGGAGAGTTCAAGGGGAAAGTATTTATAGTAAGGCCAAGAGTTCAACATTTTACTCAAATAGGTAAAAAATCAAAATTAGAAAATGGGAATAGTTGACTAAGAAAGGAAAGTAATAAAGGGGAAATATATTAGAGTCTAGATGAAAAAAAAGTGAGGGGAAGGAAAGAGTTCAGGAGGAAAAGGAAGGCATTTTAGACTAAGGAACAAAGAAGGGAATAGACAGGAGAAGAAGACTCCTAAGAAAAGGCCAACTAGGAAGGAAACACTAATAAAGAGGACAAGATAAGAATTGAGAAGAAAAAGCACCTGAAGAGAAAATGAAACAATCAACACTAAGGAGAAAAGCACAAAACTTGATCTCGCACTACCTACAAAGGAGTACAAAAAGAAAGTCACCAAATGGAAACCATATAACCAAGAAAAAAGCTTAGAAAGAAGCTCTAACAATTTTAATGATATTTAATGATTATATTAAATTGATATTATAAAGAATTAACTTATAAAAATTAAAATATTTTTTAGAAAGCTAAAATTGAAATGAAAAATTGGTGTCAAAGGATATTATAAAATGCCTAAACTAAACATTAAAGCATTAATAACTTATTTTAGTAATTTTTATAAAACCTTTAAAAATCAATATATATATATATAATAAATTTTAAAAACAAAGTGAAAGGTATCAAAATTTGATGAATTCATTATAATATCTTGGTCAGAGACTTCATTTAAAAGTAAAAATCAACAAGTGTTTGACATCTTTTTGTAGTTTCAATTATTTCCATGAAAAAATAGAAAAAAGAGTAAAAAAAATTCAAGCTACAATAATTAGATTATAAAAAGCATAAGTATTATTTTTCACATATTATTGTAATAGGTTTCTAAAACTAGAAAATAGGATCTCTATTTTCCTACTATATCATTATATTTGTGTTTTATCCTTTTGATTTATATCTTTTCTTTCTTTGTTGTTTGTTTCTGTTTAGTTGGTTTGAGACCTAGATGTGCTTATGACTTTGATTGTCGACTCTTAACTTCCCTCTTAATGACTCTAACCGTCGGTAACCAAGCCTAAAACTAGTGATTTATCCTTATATCAGATAAATCTATATTTTTCTTGATGTTATGTCATAATTTTGTGTATCTCTCTTTGCTCTTTATTTCTCTATCTCTGGCTGCCAACAAACGTTAATATTTTTTCTTGATCTGCTTTAATGATTCCTATTTTTCATATATGGGTACTATTTTCCTATCTTAAAATTGGAGTTACTATGGTGTTAATTTTATAATTGTTAATTTTCCTATCTTGAAATTGTTGTTGTTCAGTTTGATTTTCATGAAATTGGTGTTAGTCCATAGGATGTTGATAAGTACTTGATTGATTATATATCTACTCCCTAATGTATAGTGATTAATGTTATGATCCCCTTAAGATATTTATCTTGGTTCATATTTTGTTTTAGGTACAGGTTGGAAGCATAATAACTAAAATGAGCTAAATGAATATTCTTAGAGCCATCCTCTTGATGTTCAATCTTATTTACCTTTGTAGAATAAAAAGGAAATGAATTATGATGAACATGGGGAAAAATTAAAGAAATAAAATTAATGCAACCTACACAACCATATATAAGATTGTGTAACTCTCTAAAAACATTTAGGATTGCTAAGACACAGTTTCAACCTCTCCTACTACTTACATGGTTAGCTACACCCTCGTGTAGCTCATCAACACCATTGTATGTTTGCGAATTAGGGAAAAATGACATACATGGTTAATTATACAATCATGTAACTAAGAGTGTAGCTTCTAAATCCCTAATCTTTACTATAAAAGGACATTTAAGTGGCCAAACAAAGGAGGAAAGGTTTATAGAAGTACAAAAATGTGTAGAACTCTTGCTTCTTTGGGATCTATACGGAACTAAACCTCTTCCTTTCAGTTCGAATGGGATATAAAGGAAGAAGAACACTTTTGGGCATCTATTCATCTTGTAGTAATGTTCTCTCTCTTTAGAAATTTTTTGCGTTATTCTTTGCAGGATGTTCTGGGATTCATGTACAAATGATTTAAACATTTTCAATAGATTGTTTATATATGAAATCATTTCTAGAATCTAGATTGCAATAACTAATCGTTGCAACTCTGATTCATTTGTAATAAACTAATAGTTGTGAATCATTAGAGATAACATAGCATAGGTTAAATAACCAGATCTTGTGTGGTTGTTGCCTAGATTAACCTATTTTCCTAGTTTATAATGCGATTGTCACACTAAATCTAGAGAGCTTATTATAGGTTGTTTAATAGCTAGACCTAATTAAAGAGCTTATTTTGATTAGATATGACCTGAGGGAAAACTACGGTTAACAAAGCTTATTGCTAGCCTACAGCTAATAGTTTTTAAGAGAGGTATGTGAACAACATGATGATTAAATGTGCTTTATTTATGTGAAGGTTGAGATTGAACCAAGTACTAGATTCTAAACTCATTTGTCAATCTTATCATTTTTTCACTGTTTGATTTGATTTATTTTCATTAGTTTAATTTTACTTTATTTTCTTAATTGAATCCAACCAAAGCCCCTATATCCTAAACACCAAGTCACTCATTACAAAAGCTAAACACACACACTTTAATGATACGATCCCTACTCACCATTACTTGAAATTTAGTGTGTAGAGTTAGGTTTCTTCTAGTGTGTTTGACGTACATAAAGAATTTTGAAGTCATTTTTGGGGAATAAGGTGATTTAGTTTTTTTATATTTAATATATATTTTTAATAATTAGTTTTTACAATTTTTTCTTGATGTTTTCATGTTTTCTAATGTTTGTGTATGGTAGTAACGAGATCTCCTCATCAAGACCCTGTGCAATTTGATCCTAAGATCAAAAGGGCAATGCAAAGATTGCGTAGTGAAACTAGAACAACTATAGGAATATACTAAGGAATTGAACTTGAGGAATCCATTGCCAATCCAAGAACTTTGAAAGAGTTGGCTACTCTAGAGTTGACTCAAAGGCCTTTATACATCACTTTTTTGAATTTTTCTAAACATGTTATTTTTTAGCTTAAGTCTGGCTTAATCCATCTTTTGCCCAACTTTCAAGGTTTTGTAGGTGAGGATGCTTATAAACATCTCAAGGAGCTTGAAGTGGTATGTCTTAGTATGAAAACTCCAGGGGTGATAGAAGAATAGCTTATGTTGAGAGCCTTTCCATTTTTGTTGAAGGATGTAGCAAAAGATTGGCTTTTTGATTTGCCTGCTAAGAGCATTACCACATGGATCAAAATAAAGAGGCTATTTTTAGAGAAATACTTTCCAGTATCAAAGATAGTCAGTATAGAGAAAAAGATTGTGGGATAAAGCAACATCATGAATGATACCTTTACGAGTATTGGGAATGCTTCAAGAAGTTGTGTCAACTACCCTCATCATAATATCACAAAATGGCTCCTTATCCAATACTTCTATGAAGGACTATCACCTATGGATTGGAGCTTAGTAAATGTAGCAAGTTTTGGAGCACTTTGTGAAAAGACTCCTAAGGAGGCCAGAATTTTAATTTAGTGTATGAAATCAAATACTTAACAATTTATCGTTCACAATGATGTTTTTCAAGTAAATGAGGTAAACAATTCATAAATAGAATGTTGTTTAGATAAACTAACATCCTTTGTTAGGCAAATTGTTGTAGGGTAAGCACAGGTGAAAGTTTACTATATATGTGCTGTTAGATGGGCGTCCAACTTTGTATGAGGGAATCATATAGTATTTCAATGTTATAAGAGAAAAATTTTCCAATTAATACAACTCATATTCCTCGACTTATAACCCAGGTTGGAGAGATCACCCAAACCTGAGTTTTGGAGGGAATAGGCAACAAAATTACTTCCCAAATAGGCCTCAAGGAGTGCAACAATTTTCACCAAGACCATAAGCCCCCTCCCTTACCTCTGGATATCATTGGAAGATATAATTACGTCTCTTGCAACTAACACTTTGCAATTTTAGTAGGATTTGTAGATTTAATTTTAGGTGAAAAATCTAGCATTCAAAACTTAGAGAACCAGGTGAGCTAGATGGTAGTGGCTATCAACCATTCAGAAGCCTAAAGAGTAGGAAATCTACCATCATAACTTGAGATAAATATGAAGAATTTTAGTGCAATCACCTTGAGGTATGGTAGGCAACTTGAGGATCCTAGAAAGATTACACAAAGGATGGCTAGTGAAGAAGAAATAGAGAAGAAGATTGAAGGAGAAAGGGATATGCCATCTATCTCAAAGGTAAATGCTGAATTCTCTAATAGATTAGCAAAGTCAAAAAAGGAGGACAAGGATAAGGAGATATACCTTATCACAAGGATGGAGACCTTTTGAAAGGTTGAGGTGAATGTACCACTGTTAGATGCAATCAAGCAAATGCCAAGGTATTCAAAATTACTTTGGAAGTTGTGTACAAAAAGAAAAAATTAAGAGGTAATGACATAACTAGGATGGTTGAAAATGTTTCTACAATCTTTAAAAAGAAAATAACTCATAAGTGTAAGGACCCAGGCATGTTTACTATTCCTTGTAAAATTGGTAACACTAAGATTAAACAGACCATTTTATATTTAGAAGTATCAATTGATGTTATGCCTCGTTCCATATATGCTTCTTCAAATTTAGGCCCATTAAAAGAAGCTAATATCATACAATTGGCTAATTGTAGTAATGGTTATCTAGATGGGGTGATTGAGGATGTTCTTGTGTAGGTGAATGAACTAATATTTTCTGTTAATTTTTATGTTATCGGCATAAGTCATGAAACTTCCTATAATCCAATAACTTTCTTACTGGGGAGATCATTTCTTAGCATGACCCAAACTAAGATAGATTTTCATAAAGGTACCCTCACAATATAATTTGATGGGGAAGTTACTCATTTCAATACTTTTATGTTAATAAGAACCCACAAAATGACCATTCTATTTTTGCAATTAATGTGATTGATCCTTTAATATAGGAAGATCATGAGCGAAAGCGTATAAATAAACTAGAAGCAGCTCCAACTAAAGAGAAGACCAAAGCTTTCAGTGTCTTGAGAAAATACTTTATCATTGGTCAAAAAGCACTTCTTTATTGTGCTAGATATAAACTATTTTTTCACAAATTACGTCCTTATTGGGTCAATCCTTTTCTTATTACTAATGTAATACCTATGGTGCAGTAAAGATTAAGAGTCTAAAATAAGGTAGATATTGCATGGAAGTGGTCATCGACTTAACCCTTATCTTGAAGAAGAACAAGTGGAAAATGTAGAAGTTGTGATCCCTGGAGATCAAAATTTTTATCAGGTGATGAGGAAAAAATGGAGTTGAACCAATGAAAATAAACAAAGGCATCACTTGGGAGGCACAAGGGAAGTTGGTTCCTTTTTTTTTACATTTTCACATTTGTTGTTTTTATTGAATGCTCTAATTCTTACATTTAATGTTACACTAGGGATAGTTTTAGTTTTCAATTGGGGGGGGGAGGGTCTAGTTTTCATATGTGTTTTTTAGTTTATTTGTTTCTTATGTGTTTTCAAGAAAAAAATATTTTATCTTTTTCTATTGCTTTTAGGGCTATATAGTTATAATTAGAGAGTATAATTAACTAAATGGGCATGATTTTTTTCACTTATCATTGGTCAATGGACGTTATCTTTAGAAAGTTAGTGAATAGTGGGTAGACATAAGAAAGTGAAATTTTGAGCCTTTTTAGACCATATCAGTCTCATTGTCTTTTGTTCATATGTGAACTTTATAACATGTACATCCTAACTTTGTTTTGATTTTCTATTCAAGACTACACTTTTATCACATGCATTAGCATGAAAATAATATAGGCATTCTTTTTTTTTTGCAAGCTACTTTGGCTAAATAGCCTACCTATTGATATGATTTTCCTTTTGGCCCCTTTAAGCTTTGGTAGCCTTTTCCTTTTGTGATAACTACATTATAAGTGTTCAACCTAACCAAATGTCTTACCCAAGCCTTAAAGCTCCTGGAGCATTTGTGATTGTTGATGTTTATGGATGCACAAGAGCATAAGTTGGGGAGGGGGTGTATATGCTGGTTGTTTATAATTAATTGAAAGTTATTTATCTCTTATCATTGAATTCCATTGTTGATGTAGTTTCTTTCAATTTTTGTCAAAGGAAAAAAATAAAAAGAGAAAAAAGTTTTAAAGGAAGAAAGTCATTTGTTTTGCAAAGTAATTCATATTAGTCTTTTCTTCTAAAGTTGTATGAAATGAGTGATTTGATTATGATGCAAATGAGGGAGATGTTGTTTTGAAGAGTCACTCCTTATTGTTATAATGTATCATTTATCTTCAATTTTTATTAGTGATTTCTTCTAATTGTTTATCCTTTATGTGGTTTGTAGTGTAAAGGATTTAATCTAAACCGTGAAATAGATTTTTTGCATTCATCACAGTTGATGGTACCCAATTTTGAATAGATGTTAATTTTTTGCACTTGAAACTCTATTGAGTGTTTTTCCTACTTCACTAGCTTTGATGGCTTTTGTAATACAATATCTAATTACCTCTCACCTTAACCTTTGACCACATTACAACCTTTAAAAGTCCTTTGATTCATGCTTATGCGTGTGAATCTTAGTGGTGAAGAACTGAAATGGTATGCAAAGTCATGGAAGTCTTGATCATGAATGGTCTTTGAGTGTAACTATAGATCTATCTTATTTTTAAACACATCTTATCAAAGTCTACCCTTAGATTGCTCAGTTTCTTGATGGAATGGTTGTTAATTGATCATGAGTAAAAGCATTTAATGTTTACTTCTTGCCATGGTTTTGAAACTTATTCATCTTTTCTTATGACTATTTATTCTTAGTTAATATGGAAAAGGGGGAAGAATTTTAGATTATGATTATGATTTTTTTGTTTCGCCTAAGGAGAATCAAAATGTAGGGGGGCTTGATAAGTTCTTGATTGAATGTATATTAACTCCTTAATACTTAGAGATTTTGGTACAAGTTGGAAGAAGAAGAACTAAAATGATCTAAAAGCATATCCTTGGAGCCATCCTTTTTATGTTCAATCTTATTTGCCTTTCTGGAACAAGAACGAGATGAATTAAGGTGAAGAGCGGGCAAAAAATATAAAAGAAATGAAGTCCCTACAACCTACATAGTCATGTATAAGACCATGTAACTCTCTAGATAAGTGTAGGATTGAGAAGACAAAGTTTCAACCTCTCTTGCAACATACACAGTTAGCTACACCCTTGTGTAGCTCCCCATATAGCTCATTAGCTTCATGTATGTTAAAGAATTGGGGCAAAATAACATATATGGTTAGTTACACTACTATGTAGTTGACCGTGTATCTCTCATAATGCTAATTTTTACTATAAAAGGACATTTATACAACTAAACAAAGGAGCAAGGGTTTTTAGAAGCACAAAAGTAGGCAGAACTCTTACTGATTTGGGATATGTTAGGAACTAACCCTTTTCCTTCCAACTCGAAGGGATATCATGTACGAAGAACACTTTTAGGCATCTCTTCATCTTATAGTGTTGTTCTCCCTCTTTAGAAACTTTTTTTGTTATTCTTTGCTTAATTTTTTAGGTTTATGTACGTATGATTTAAACACTTTCAATAGATTTTTTATACATGAAACTATTGCTATAATTTTGATTACAACACCTAATCGTTGTAAATTTAATTCATTTGTGGTAAACTAATGGTTGTGAATCATTAAGGATAACATATTATAAATTAAATCACCCAAGTTTGTGTGATTGTTGCCTAGATTAACCTTTTTTCCTAGTTCATAATACAGTGATCACACTAAATATAAAGAGCTTGTTCTAGGTTGTTTGATAGGTAGACCTAACTAAAGAGCTTATTTTAATTAGATACAATGTAAGCAAAAATGAGGGTTAACAAAGCTTATTTTTAGCCTATGGTTAATAGTTTTTAAGAGAGACATGAAAACAACATGATGATTAAGTGTGCTCATTTATGTGAAGGCTGAGATTGAAATGAGAACTGGATCCTAAACTCATTTGTCTATCTTATTATTTTTCTACTTTTGATTTGATTCACTTTCATTAGTTCAATTTTATTTGATTTTCTTAATCAAATCCAACCAAATCCCCCCCCCCCATCCTAACATTAAGTCACTCATTACAAAAACTAAACACACACTTTCTGTAGATACGATGCCTACTCACAACTACTTCAAATTTTGTGCACAGAGTTAGGTTTTGTTTTCTGGTGTGTTCGTCGCACATCAGATGTTCATATGGTTAGTGGAAGAAGAAAAATAATAAGTACATTTATTTTAGATTTATGGTTTTAATTGAATGTATATGTACTTTAAATTGACTTTTAGAATGTTTGAATGCAAACCAAGCTTTTCACACTTAGATATTATTGGTCGATTAATTATCATGCTGGAGAAGAAAAAAATTGTTCCAAAGTATAATAAGTTTTTCTAGGTAATTTTTACTAATTGCTTAAATGTACTACCTGAGTTACTAATCATATTAGGCTCTCAACATTGCTTTATTGAGACTATAAATCATCCATTAAAATTTAGCAACATACTAGACAAAATTTGTAAACTTTTTCGAGAAATAAGAATATAAATAGTCAAGATGAAGAAATATGTTGTCCAAATTGAACATATTGAGATGAAGTGAATAACAACACTTTGAATGATTCTTAAGGTTCCTTCTAGGTAAATACGTCTTTTTGTTCATTCCAATAATCAAAGATCTAGTTTATTTTTTATTTGGAGATGTTTTATTATTAACATTTACTTATCTTGAAGTTCTATTATAGGTTCAACAAACTGTTAATGCTCATGGACAATTCATATTGGTCTCGAGATTTTTCTTCCTCTTGTTGTTTGCTTTGTATACATACATATGGACATTTCAATCCAAGTATTTTTTTCTTCTTATTTAGCAAAGATGCAATGGAATAAGGTAAATTGAAGGATTGTATTTGATACAATTCTAGTTTTACAATTATAGTCACTTAAAACTTGGAAAATCTATACATACTATATAGATGAGAGCTACAATTATTAGGAAATCTATGCTCATTAAAATTTTAGATGAGAGCTATAATTCAATAGATAAAAGTATAATAAACAAACTTTTGTCAACACATGGAAAATTAAAAGCTTCACTACATTATCTTTCTAAGATGGAAGATGATTTAAGCTTGTAAAACATCTCTAAGACTATAGACAATTTGTTCAAGAGCAATTAAAGGAACTGAAGCCCTTGCTTTTACTCCTGTAATCTTCTCTTTAAGTTGTTCATATGTTACAAAAGGTTCATTTGCAATTAAATTTCATATATTGTCCTGCATATGCTACAATGAACATAATTCAAAACAAACATCATATCATTAAAGGGTAAAAACACTATAAATGAAGATGAAGGCATTGATGAGGATGAAGAGAAAGATGACGAGGGTAAAGAGGATGAGGAAGAAGATTAAGACAAGCTAAAAAAGAAGGTATATCATCTAAACTTAAAATTATTTATTTCGTAATCTTGTTGAAATCTTAGTGCACGCATTTGTTAGAAACAAGGTACTATTTTTCTCTATCTCCATTAATGGCTCCTTTTCATTTATAAGTTTTTGATATTGCTACTTTTCCCCTAATTCATTTTTTATGTCTTCAATAAAATTAAACCTTAATTTTCTTAGTTATTTACTTTTCTAAGTGGTAGAACTCAAGTTGGCAATGGTCAACATGGTGAGCAACCTCTAAAATGCAAGCAAAAGTTATGCTAAGATTGCTACATAAGTATATTTAATAAATGGTTGATGAAATATTGTTTAGATAAGGACAGTTGGAAAGGCTATAAATTTAGGGTGATTATCTATTATTTTTCTTTACCTCCTCATGCCATACTATAAATTTGTCAAAATTGAAATTTTCTTTTTTTTATCTTCCTATATATAAGAGAACGACTATCTTATAATTTGAGATTTTGATTTGTTCATGTAATGGTCGGAATCATTCAACGAATGTTTGATAAAGTTTAGAATAAATATTTTAGTCCAAGTTTCACCACATATCTTGTGTTAGTTTTGTACTTTATGCCTAAGTAAGCGCACAAGTATTATAGCACGATGAATATCTTCAATGTTAATTAAAATAAGTTACTGTAATTTTTTAATATATCAATTTTATTTTAAAATTAATTAATTTTCATTAGTATTAAAAAGAGTTCAATTAAAATGAATATTTAATGTAATCAAAGAAATTTACACACCAATTTCATATAATAAGAGTTCAATACAAAATAATTATATTAGTATTAATATTATAATAAGAATAAAAATAGAATCATAATCCAAATATTTTTTAGTTTTTATTACTTTTTTGTTTTCAAATGTTTTTGTACAAATCTTAAATGAATATATTGTTTTAAAAAATAATAAAATAAAATAAAATATCACAAGAAAAACTACAAATAAAATGAAATGGCCACTTAACATATTATATTAACTAAGTTTTATTTCAAGTAACTGCTTATATTGTTGGATCGCGCACGGTCCGAGTATTCACAATACACTGCGGAAAAGACCATACAAAAACATGATGTATAATCGAAAATACCAAGGATGTACGAAAATACCTTATTGTCGTGGATAGGTTGCTCCTTTTTCGGA
>JANVCL010054865.1:0-24581 GCA_026546855.1 Erythroxylum incrassatum
ACCTATCTAACCTTAAATCATCTCTTATACTTCATTTCTAAGCTCATTACAACACAAAATCAAAACAAAACATCAAACCCTAAATCATAACACTTTCTTACTTCCAACAACCACAACATCACACATCAAACAAGCTATATTCAAGTAGATCTAGTCAAAACAAGAAGAAAACAACTCAAACTTACTTGCTTTAGCTTCAAATCTTCAAAATCTTGCAAAACCCTAATTTTCTCCTCTTCTTCTCCCTTCATCGACGACTTCTTCTTCTTTTTCTTCTCATTTTCACTTTCCTTCTTCTTTTATTCTCTTATTATTCATCAAAAGACCCTTTTGCCCTTAGCCTAATACCTTATAACTTAACAATCTTAAGTGACTTGCCCAATATGCCCTTATTCATTCTTATAACATTATCACTTAAATTTAATCCATGAAATCAATCCTACTAACATAATAATTAACTCCCAAAATTTATTCATCAAACCTCATAAGTCATGTAAATCATGCTTAATCAAAATCCAATCAAAACAATTCATCATTCAAAACCTAATTGGACATCATGCTAAATTCATCAAGAAAAGTTCAGGGTCCAACAATGATCGTGTCATATAAGCCATGATCGTGACCAGCATCGGGACAAATATGGAGACACTTCTAGACTTAAGTTTTCAAGGGACTTTTCGGTCTTTTCGAACCCCCAAAAGACTCTAGGTTACCCTAAATAGAAAAAAAAACTTAGGCATTCCTTAGAGATACATAGATTTCAGTAGTCACCATTCATATTGTTTTCATAGATTGTTCATGAAAAGTCATAAGCTTCGAGATGCAAAAGGCGGGGATCGAGATTGATAATCAAGAGCTTCCATCATTCCAGATTTTCAGATACAAAAAGGGAAGAAAACTACCATTGTATTTATTTTATTTTCGTTTTTATTACAGTATGTTTTGTATTATAGAGAATATGGATATGGTTGAAGTTGTATCTATTAAGAGTAGCTGAATTTATTGTAGAGATTACTTTTAAACTACTTATTGAACTCTTACCTTGTTGTTTTCAATGAATGAATGATTTTGATAAATGTTATGATTAAACCTTACAATATATTGAGAATTTGAGTTGGGTAAATTGTGTAGGGATGTACAATGAGAATTGTCACCCTATAAACCTACATTTATCAAGTTAAATGATTAGTTAGAGAGAGATCTTGACTAATTAGTTGATTACCTATAGGATAGCTTCATAACTAGTTAAATTGGTAGACTAATCTTGTAGATTGAGAGATTGCATAGTTAATTCTATTTAATTTGGCTAGGAAGATTTGATTACACCTTGAGAGAGGGTGATTTAAACATTAGGACATCTTAGGTGAGGCATAATTCAATCAACAAGGTAGTGGGGAAACAAGATAGGGAAAAAGTGATCTCTAATCTTTAATCTTAAGATCAAAGTTTCCGCTCTTTTGTTACATTATTTGTTCGTTGCTAGTTTGTTTGATTTAGTTTAATTTTCAGTTTTTATTATTTGAATTTGAGTCTTAAACAAAGAACAACATGAATTAAGTGGTGCCTAAGCACAATCTCTATGGGACGATATCCGCTTTTTACTACAAGTAACGACCCATATACTTGCATTTTTTAGTAAAAAATAAGTAGTTTGTTTAAAACCTTTCCTCTTTCAAAGTTATTCTCAAGCAGAAAATTACTTAACCTCTCATACCATGCTCGAGGAGCCTGCTTTAAACCATACAGAGCTTTGGTTAACTTCATCATGTAATCTGGATGGTTTTCATCTTCAAAACCTGAGGGTTGCTTAACAAATACTTCTTTTCTAATGTAACCAATTAAGAATGCGCTTTTACATCCATTTGGAACAACTTGAATTTTTTATAGCATGCAAAGGCAAGTAAAATTCTAATCGATTCCAATCTAGCAACATGTCCATAAGTTTCATCAAAATCAATACCTTAATGTTGATTGTAACCTTGAGCTACAAGTCTAGCTTTGTTTCTTACCACCTTATCATTTTCTTCAAGTTTGTTTTGAAATACCCAATGAGTTTTAATAACTAACTTGTTTGATGGACAAGGCACCAGATTCCATACTTTGTTCTTGTCAAACTGATTAAGCTCATCTTTCATTTCCGAGACCCAATTCTCATCAGTAAGAGCTTCTTTAATAGACTTTGGTTCTAATTGTGAGCCACAAGGTTATTCTTGAACGATGATCTTGTTCTTATACTTTTAGAGGGATCTCCAAAAATACATTGATGTGTATCAAGACCTCTCCATTCTATCGGTGTTTTTCGTTGCATAGTTTCCTGGTGAGATGAAAGAGCCTGCTCTATTCTAGCTTTAGAGGGACCTTGTTAATTTTGTTATTCTAAAGGTATTATAAGAGTAGTTTGATTTTTTGATGTATTTCTAGGAATCAAAGGATGCTATTCATCATCTGAGTCAATTGTTGTCGTCAAAGGTAATGCTTCATCAAATACCACATGTATTGATTCTGCTATCTTCTTTTTTTCTTTTATTATATACTTATAATCCTTTACTGTTGGTACTGTAGCCTAAGAAAATAGATTTGTTTGATCTCGCATCGAACTTTCCATGGTTGTCTTTTCTATTGTTTAGGATGAAACACTTGCAACCAAATGCTCAAAAGTAAGGAACATTGGTTTTCTTCCTTTTCACAACTCATAGAGGGTCTTTTTTAGAATAGGTCTTATAAGACATCTATTAAGTACATAACATGTCGTGGATACTGCTTTTGTCCAGTATCCATAAGGTAGTCCACTTTCACATAGCATGGTCTTAGCCATATCAACCAACATTCTGTTCTTTCTCTTAATAACTCCATTTTACTGAGGCATTTTTGGACAAGAGAAGTTATGAGTTATACCATTGTTGTCACAAAATCCTTCAAACTTTATGTTATCAAATTCTCCTCCATGATCGCCCGAATTGAAGTAATGCAGTACCCTTGTTCTATCCGAAATTTTCTGCAAAACTTCTCAAACACCTCAAAAGCATCATCCTTATTTGATAAGAAATAAACCCATATAATTCTAGAGTAATCATCTACCAGAACAAAACCGTAATATTTACCACCAAAACTCAGAGTCCTAGTGGGACCAAATAAATCCATGTGCACAAGTTCAAGTGGTTGGTTAGTAGGCATAATATTTTATAATAAAAGAATTACATTATACAAAAAATCAAACACTTAAAAGTTATTCAAATTCACTTTGACATTCTTGATATTTCAGTAGTTATGATGCACTGCTAAACTTGAATCTTGATATATAGATGCAAATTATTTAATTATAAAATTAAAGATAAATTAAAATATTTTAATTTATTTAATCTTAAATATAATTTGGATTCTATAATTTATATCTATTGCCAACATATTTAGTAATGGATCACATATAAAGAACAATAGATGAGAGAAACGATAATTTAATCAAGTTGGACTTGATTGTAAAGTTTGATAAATTTTTTAAGATTAAATATGAGATATTTAATAAATAAAGATCCATATGAGATATTAGGTCTTATTTGCGCCCAATTGGTATTGAATTAGAATTAATTAAAATTTTATTAAAATTATAATTTTATTTTAGTTAAAGTATTAAAAAGTTAAAACTCTATTATAAATAGGCTTAGGTTCCAAGAGAGTTATCACTTATTATCCAACCCTCTCTACAATACTTGTAGAGTTCTCTCAAAACATTATGTAGATATTATTAAAGGTTAGGCACATGCATGACTAAGATGGTTAAGTTGAGCCAATTTTAGAAACAACTCTAGAAAAATGACAAGAAAATAATCAAATTTAACAATAAATTATGAATAATGATTCATACTTCATTATATTTTGTGTGTTAATTATGTTAAAGAATTTAAATGATCTTGATTTTTGGAAAACTAAATGAAAAAATTTCGTTCTCATTCCACTATATGTTAGATTAGATCTCGCTCTAATTTCTTAAGAGTACATCATTTAATTCATATAATTATTCTATATCTTGAACATATGTTATCATTAGCATCGCCACAAGAAAGAAAAATGATCCTTCATATTGTAACTTCTTAATAAAAACATCAAATAAATCATATGTATAAAGTAGGTAAGAAATTACTAAACTATCTTGCATATATTTTAATAAGCACACATTATTCTCATCTTTCGAATGTACTAACTCAAGTATGTAATTGCCATGCCCATATGTAAACAACTTAAAAAACAAACTTTTATTTTTAGACGGTCATTAAGGAAAGATGAGCAGCCAAGGTCCAAAATCACTTGGCATAAAGCGATCAACTAATTTATCCAACAGTGTCTCTATTGTAACTGAAAAGAGCATGAGAGAGAAAATACTCCTTTTTCTCTCTAAACTTTCTCCTCTTCTTTGAATAGATCCTTGTTTCTCTACAACCTCTAACTTTGTTTTCCCATTTCAACTTTTTTTTTGTTTTTCACCCAGCTTCACCATTTCTGGTCCTTCCTTCATTTCTACCTAGTTGTCACGACCAGGGGGTTGCTTTGTATTTCTGCACTACTTTCCTCTCTAGGCCTTATTTATTTTTGTTGTACCTAGTAACTGTCCTAAAACACACTCACCCTATCATAATCAGACTTCCATTTAAATCTTAACGGAGTATGATTTTCCCTTTTTACTGTCATCTTCCATCTCCTCCCCTATCTATCAAAACCAGAGATCAAGAACCCTAACATGCTAGCCGACCCTCACTCCCCTTCCCATGCAACAGACTAACCTTCCATAACCCCAACCCCCTAAAATCATTCTCCTTCCTATTCAATATATCAGCCTTCCATAACCTAACCCACTCAACTCTAGCTACGAAAGTGTTTAAGAATTTTGCTGAAACTAGAAAAATCTAAAAATAGGTAGTAGGGGACAACTCTAATTCTTCCTTGTTTTATAGCCCTCCTGTTGAACTTGAAGGAATGCTGGTCATGGTCCAAGCATTGACATTCTAAAGGAAGGTGCAAAGATTTGGGAAATAACAATTATAGGCTTCTCAAGGATAAATTTCTTGCTTTCCCTATGATAAAAGCATAGACTCCAAAAAATTGAAAGGTAGAGGCTTATAAGAGTTGGTGTTAATTGAGAATGATAACATTAGAAGAAGGCCTATGACACATCTCACAACTTCCTTTCTTTCTTCAGAATTGTCAACCTGGTATGGAATTAAAAAAATCATATTAAATAACATTGCTTTATAAGTGAACATTCACAATATTCCTTTGGAATATTGGACAAAAAAAAGGTTTAAGCATGCTAGGAAGCTATTTGGAAAAGTTAATATGGATGGATGAAAATACATCTTTGAGGAAACAACTAGATTATGTGTGAGTATAGACATTTCTAAAGACATGAAGGATGGTATTCCAATACTGAGGTTGGCATATGGAAATACTCTCAGAGGAGACAAGGTAATGGTTACTTATCAATGGAAACCATCCTTATAAGCACAAGGTAAAGGATAAAAACCAACAAGAAAAGTATTCACAAAGGGAGACTATTAGGAGTTGATAGGGTTGGATGACGCCAAAACTGAAGGAACAAAGCATTGATCAAAACTAAAATTCTGAAAGGGATTCCGAAGGATCATGGGAGCTTAGATAAAGTGGATAGAGTTCAAAATGATGATAACAAGAGTGAGCAAAATGAAACCACAACAAATCCCATACAACCATTGGAAGATCACCACCATTTGCGGATGGAAGTAAGAAATTTGGTGAGAAACCAGAGGGTTAATAAGGGTTTGGATAAATCAAATAGTCATTGTAATAAAGAAAAGGGGGTTGTGCAAAATGAAGCATCTTCAAGAGGCTTACATCAAAATGAAGCCCAACAATAAGTAGATATGCTACAACAGTTGGAAGACTAGCAGAAAGAGGACAATCAAAAGGAAAAGTTTGAAAAAGTGTTATCTAGAAAGGGCAATAGGAGCAGTAGGAAAGGCTCAAAAGGTAAAAGCATTACTACATTGCCTTTTCAGTATGGAATGTAAGAGGAATAAACAACCGTTTGAAGTTCAATGCTTTAAAGGATTTTGTTCAATATGAGAAGCCTATGTTATTTCGTTTATTGGAAACAAAAATCTAACTAGAAAATATTTGAAGTAATAGGAATAAATAACCATTTAAAGCTTACCAGTACTATGGGTATAGAAGAATCATTATTGTTTATGTAGGGAATTAATAGAAGTGGAAGCATTGGAAGCTAGTGAGTAGTTCATTCACAAAAAATGACATTCAAAATGGAGAATTCTACAGCTGTGACTAACTTTGTTTACGGTTTTAATACTGCTTTCCAAAGATCTTATTTGTGGAGCCCACTAAGAAGATTAAAAGCGTCAGTCAGAGGACCTTGGATTATTAGTGGTGACTTCAATACCACTCTTCATAGGTTAGAGGTTGAAGGGAATTTTAATTTGTTCAACTACAACTCAGATTTATTTGATTGTACCAAGATGTGGAATTTTCTGATTTAAAATTTGAAGGTTATAGATTCACATGGAAAAATAAAGAAAGCTTTAAGTGTTTCATTCAGAAAAAACTGGATAGCGACTTGGTGAATGTTGATTGGTTAATAACCATTTCATAAAGTAAAGCCATTTTTTAGATCTAGGAGTTTCAAATCATACCCTTATGAAGGTGGATAATCTTTTTAAAAAGGTTAGTGTTAAACATTCCTTCCAATTTAATAACTTCCTTACTAATGTGGAGTGGTTTGAAGAAGCCATTTCCAAAGGTTTGAAGTTTGAGTTCTGTGGTACAAAACAATTTATTTGTATCTAAAAACTTAAGGTGATAAAGCAGGAATTGAAGAGGCTAAATGCAAGAAGGGGGCAAAATGCCAAAACTGAGATAGAAGATGCAAGAATATGACTCTCATTCATCCATAAATCACTACCAAATTATCTAAGTGATGAGAACCTTGCTAATAAGTAGAAGGATGCAATTAGGTACTATATATAAGCAGTGGATAACCATTGTTCATTGTTACAACAAAGAGCCAGAATCAATTAGATTAAAGATGAGGATAGATGCACAAAATTTTTCTTTAATACAATGTTAGCAGGAAGAAATATTAACAGAATAACATCTATTAAAGCTAAATCAGGGAGTTAATATATATGTAAGTTGTGATTGCTAAGGATGCTATGGAATATTTTTAAAGGCTTCTAGGAATTGAAGGGAACGTTAGAGTTCATAGAGAAGACCTTATGAAATTTGTTTATGTTAAGATTCCTGAAGATGCAGCTAATAATATAACCAGAAGATGCAACTAATAATATAACCAGACTTATCGCTGATAAAGAAATAGAGGAAGTAGTGCTTAAAATGAAATGATCAAAGGCTCCAGGACCAGATGGTTTGAATGATATTTTTAATAAAAAATATGGGATAAAATAAGAAAATGCATTAAAGAAGCTATGCATGAGTTGTTCAAAAATGGAGTGTTACTCAAAGACCTCCTTGTGTTTGATTCCTAAGATCTATAATCCTACAACTTGGAGTGATTTTACATTTATTTCTTGTACTAATTTTATTTATAAGATCATTGCTAAAATCATAGCAAATAGGCTAAATTTTGTATTGCAATTCATCATCAGCGATAACTAAGGAGCCTTCTTGAGCAAAAGGAATATTGGTGATAATATTCTAATTTTACAGGAGCTTCTTAAAGGGTATACAAGAGGAAATAATCCACAGAACTACACCATTAAAATGGATCTTCAAAAAGCTTTTGATGGTGTCAGTTGGAGATTTATGTTACAAACTATGGAAGTTATGAAATTTCCCTAGATGTTTATCAAATGGATTCAAAAATGCAAAACTACTGCTTCTTTTGGGATTCTAATTAATGGGATTCCAACAGAAATGTTCAAAGGGAAAAGAGGACTTAGGAAAAGGGATCCTCTTTTCCCTTACTTATTTCTAATTTGTATGGAAGTTCTCATCCTATTGCTAAAACACAAAATCTCTTCAGCCCCTAAATTCAAGTAAATTCAAATACCACTTTAAGTGTAAGGTGCTTTTACCAACAAGTTTATGTTTTATAGATGATCTAATCCTATTAACCAAGACTGATACTCACTCAGTTTCTTTACTAATAAGTACCTTATAAAGTTTTAAGAGAATTGAGCATTAATTTCTAGAAAAGCTTCTTCATCTAGTCAAAAAGTGCAACACATCTCTCAAAGAATTTGTCACTCATAATTGGAATGGAAAAACAAGACCTTCCAATCCTATACTTGGGAATTCCTAAAGACTACACTTTAGGGAATGTCTACCCTTGATTGAAAAGATACAAAAAAGATTAGGTCTTGAATAAATAGAACTCTTTCATATAGTGGTAAGCTTCAACTCCTGAAGTCTATCATAATGTCAATGTATACTGACTAGTTCTCCCACATATTTTTATCCAAAGGGCTGGTTAAAACTGTGGAGAAAATGATGAAACATTTTCTATGGAGTAAAGGGAAAGGAGAAAAAGGAATAGCTAAAGTAAGCTAGATCCACATATGTCAACCAAAAGAAATTAGAGGATTGGGATTAAAGGCAATCAACAGAAGCACTAGATGTCTAATGTCGAAGAGATTATGGATAATTTTAAGCAAAAAAGAATCATTGTGGATCAAATGGGTACATAACTACATATTAAAAGGTGGTAGTTTATAGGAAACTAAACTTAAAGATAGTTAATCTTGGTTCTTCAACCATATTCTTTGGTAGGGGGAAGAGGTTCAACAATATATTATATGCAAAATAGGGGCAGGAGATAGAATTTCATTATGGGATGACAACTGGATAAGCTAAGGGGCACTAATTCATAATTAGATGGCTAGGGATATCCTAGATGGGTTCTAAAAAAAGCCAAGATACAGGAAATAATTGCAAATGACAACTGGTCTCTATCCCTAGGGGAGATTAGAATTTTATCAATCCTATAGTATAAACACATTGGTGGAGAGGATACTTATCTATGGAATGAACTATCTGTTTCAGAAATAACCAATAGGAAAGCAAAATAAGTAATGTATAGGCCAAACACAAGCATTGAGAGGTGTAAGTTAGTTTGGACCAAAACTTTTAAACTAAATGCTGGCTTTTTGCTTTGGTTAGCCATATTGAATAAACTCATAACCATGACAAGGTTAAAGTTCCTATCCTAAACAATGTGTCCTATATTATATGGCAGAAGAGGATAAAAATCACCTATTTTTCAAGTGTGAATATTCTGAAAGAGTTTGGTAGAGAATGTCCTCTTTATGCACACTTAGCTGTAGTCAAAGCAGTCAAAGTGACATCTTACAAGATATATTACAGATTCATATATCCAAGTAAGATAAGGAAGTATACATGGTAGCAATTGCAACATATATCCAAGAGATATGGGAGGAGAAAATAACAGAAGACTTACATGAAGATACATATGTTTAAATTCTCTCACTGAACTCGCAATTGCAAGTATAAGAGAGTAGCTGATTGTCAATCAGATGGAGAAAAAGTCTAATAAGAGGCTAGTTGTTTCCTGGAGACTTTAATAAATCTCTAAGAAACCACCAAATAAGTGCGCAAATTTCTAATTAGCTAATATTGGTTTTCTCGAGCTTCTAGGGAACCTGCAAATAGAAGGAAGAGCAAAAAAAAAGCTATTCCTAAACATCTGGAAATCAACAAGGATGCGAGTTACAACATGTTTGTAACCCAAAGATCATTATATAGGGCAGTCATCCATAAATCCATAAAAGAGAGAAATTACTCAATATGTTAAATGAAGGCTAAGAATCAACCAAAGATCCCTAGAAAACATCTTGTAATTATAATTAAGCATAAGGAAAGTGTAGAAGAGTTAAGAAACTTTCAAAGTTAGGGTTAGCTCTCACTTGGCATGGGACCAAACCTCCATGTATGTCTCCTATGACGCTACAATACATTTAATCACGATCACCGGTAAAGAAGAAGAAGAAGATGCATGCTTCAACATAGAGACTCCACCAGCGCGAGGTAGAAGAAGTCCCTCAACACTTCTACCTTAAATGGGAAGACCAGTGATTAAGAAGAAGCACGATTCAAGATACGAATTCCATACCTTGGTAGATATCACTAGCGAGGAGTTGAAGAAGACCCTCGATGCCTCTGCCTTAATTTGGAAGCTTCTGAAGTGTCCTTTAGATGGGAGGGGTTTCTTTACCCTCTATAGAAAAATCGCTGATATGCTTGCTAATGCATTTGTTTGTTTCTATGTTTACTACATTGTTGTTTAATGCATTTGTTTATATCTATGTTTATTACATTATCGTTTGGTTGGTTTATGGGTATTACAACGTTGTTGTTTAGCTTATCCTTAATATAGGAGAGGCTTTCTCGAAAATGTTATGTTTATCTATTATTTATTTCAATAAATTCTTAATTAAAAAAACTAATTTATTCAACAAATATTAAAGAAAGAGTTAATGATTTAGCATTATCATCATATAAAGTGAATAGATTGATTCTTATATAAACAAGGATATTCAATAGGTATCATATACACGTATGAAAAAGGATAAAAATTAATTTAAAATAATTATTTTTATTTAGGGATAACAATGGGCCGACCCATGGGCCTACCCCACTATTTTTTTAAAATTAAAAATATAAAACATCTTTTTTAAATGGGTCCCAACCTGAGCTGTTTAGGCCTAGGTCTACTCGAGGCCTAACTCCTTTAAGCAAAGCGATGTCTTTTGCTTAAAATTATTGAGCCTCAAGTCGGTCTGGGCCTAGGTTTGGCTTATGGGTCGTCCCATTAAAAACACTTGAACTTGGGCTCATGGGCTAGCCCATTGTTATCGTTATTTTCATTTTAAATTGCTTTTTGTGTGAATATGTTCCTTTATAAAATAATTGAGAGAAACACATTCTTAAAAAAAAAAATATGTCCATTAAGAAGAACATTAGTAAGAGAAGGAATTAGATTTGTAGAATTTTTGTGATTTTTATTTGTCATTTACATATTTTTTGAAGTGAAAAAATTGTCATTCAAGTAATGACATATCATTTAAGATTTTTTTTAGTTGTTTGTTTAAATTTTGAGATTTAGTTTTTTTAATTATATTTTATAATTTACGAAAATTATAAAAATTAGTTTTTTATTTTTATAATATAATTTATCATTAATTAAATATTTTTTTTAAAGAGAGGCTGTCTGAATTCTTCACAGTGTACAATACGATTTGGTTTACTTCGAGTAGAGAAAGCAAATAAACCTAAGACGAGACCTTTCTTGTCACAGCCCAACACGTTTGCAAAGCCCAATACGAAACCTTTATTTTTTTGGTGCTTGTCCTAAGGAGACATCGCCACCGAAACTAAGCAACAAGGCAGGCAGATCCGAGAAGAAGAAAGAAACCCTAGAGCCAATGGTGTGCATAAGGAAAGCAACCATAGATGACCTGTTGGCGATGCAGGCATGCAACTTACTTTGCCTTCCCGAGAACTACCAGATGAAATACTATTTCTATCACATCCTCTCTTGGCCTCAACTCCTCTATGTTGCTGAAGATTACAATGGTCGCATCGTTGGCTATGTCCTTGCCAAGATGGAAGAAGAATCCAACGAGTGCCACGGTCACATCACCTCTCTTGCCGTCCTCCGTACTCACCGCAAGTTGGGTCTCGCCACTAAGCTCATGAACGCTGCCCAAACCGCCATGGAACAGGTACACCTTTTGCCGGTATAAATTTGTACTTTTGGTGGATTTCTTCTGTTGCAGGTTGCCCGTATGAATTTGGGGGGTTTTGTTACTTTGTTTAAGTTAAATTGTTCCACAGAAAAATTTGGGCTTTTTTTTTACTTTGTTTAGTTAAACTTTGCCCATATAAATTGGGTTTTATGTTTCATTTTTTGGGGAAAGCGTTCTCTTAAAGTTTTAATCTTTTACAGATTTGATTCGTGTGTTGCTGTTCAATAGGTGTTTGGAGCCGAGTACGTTTCACTTCATGTGAGGAAGAGCAATAGGGCTGCTTTCAATTTGTATACGGAGACATTGGGTTATAAAATCCATGATGTGGAGGCCAAGTACTATGCAGATGGAGAGGATGCTTACGACATGCGCAAGCAACTTAAAGGGAAGCAGAGCCATCATCACGGGCATCAGCATCATCATCATGGACATCACCATCATCATCATGGTGGTGGTTGTTGTTCAGCTGATGCCAAGCATGTGGAAGGTAAGCCTGAGCCGAGACAAGAAGCAAAGGGCAGCTCCAAAGCAGAATCTAAAGCAGGATGAAGGTTTGAGGTGTTGATACTCTTTTCTTATCTTAGTTTTTGTTCTTTTTCTTGTTTTCCTTTTGAGGGAATGATACCCTTCAGATTATTGACTTTTACGTTTGGTGTTCCCTATGGATTAGCTGTGGTGAGTTATTTAGCTTAATGATACTCTTGTAAGGATCATTGTCGCAGTGACTTCCTTCAAATTTTGTAGGTGATTTCCTTCACTGTCAATTTGTGGGCGAGGACGAACTTCAAATTTAGAGACTCCCTCAACCTTGCTACCTTGTATCTTATATTTTGGTTTTGGAGTTGATACTTATGTTTCTTTGCATCAAATTGGTTGAGAGTTCACTGTAATTGATTCTGTATCTAATCTGAATGGTAATAGAGGTTTTCGATGCATTCTATCTATGAATTACTATGCATAGTTATTTGTTGTTACTTTGCCCGTGTTGAAAAGTAAGCTGACATTCTTCGTAAGTTATGGTTATGGGTCATGGTTTCAAGTCCACATTTACCTATTGAAAAATTATTGTAATGCTTATTCATGGAGTAGTGCATTTAGGGACACAGTTCAATCAACGAGGTTGGCATTTTGTGAGTTTTTTTAATTCTCTTTGGGGTTGTAGCGTTGGATTTTCAAGCCTGAGATGTTTGGAAAGTTTATTTGCAAGGTTTCTCATGACCGCCCTCCCATTAATGGAAGTAGAGTGATTAAGAAACAGATGGGCTGAAATGCAGTTCAGCAGAAGTCCCTTTCTTCTAGACACTGAATTTGATATTGGTTCTCTATGTGTTGCTACATTGTCCACATAGAGATGGTCCCAGCTGCACCCATAAGTTATAATGTGGGGCTTTCCTAGATATCTGAGGCCATAACTGCTGGTACTAAAAGTGAAGGAACTCTTTCATAGAGAAAGGAGGTATCCGATTTCAATTAAGCACAAATTTCATCTTTCCAGATAAATATTGGAGTTTAACAAGTGAGATTCTGTGTTCGGATTTCAGTGAGGGTCTGGTTTTTGTTCTCAAACTTTAGGAGTGATTTTTAAACTTATTCTCATTCTTGAATTTCAGTAATCCAAAATTTCACAACCTGTTTGTCTCTATCACATAGTTCACTTCTGTAGCTGTCCTACATCATTAGTTATGTCACGTGTAACCAAGAAAAAGAATGCCTGAGTTACAAAACAGATTTCTATGATACGTTTCTTTTTTGGTTTCTAGAGAGCTTGTTATGGATTCTACTCTCTTTTTTTTGTGTGTGTAATTCTTGATTGCCAATATCCTTACTGGCTCTTCAATTCTGCATAATTGCAGCAATTTTCTCAGATTTTACTCGTATTTACTCTTTGCTAAGCACAGCAGGAATATAAGCTTTTGTATCCTTATGATGTGCTTCTTCCAATTGATCTATTCCAAAATACTCTTTCTTTTGAGTGTATTGATGTCTTGGACATTGCTCTTATTCAATTCTTTTAGGTTTTTGTGCATTTTGTACTGAAGAACAAGCTTTAAGGAATACTTCTTTAGGCTTACCACAACGTATGGGATGCCGTTTGTAAAAAGATGAACTTTGCTGGTCTAAGGGTTAGATTATCGCTTTATTAAGCATTATATGCGTAAATGATCCACAGATACTGCTTTCTTTCTCTTGGACCACAAACCTAGGAATGTGATCCTTCTTAGTCTTCTATTTTGTATAGAAGAAAACTTGTGATTTCGTGTTGCTTCTTCCATCAGGCCTTCTGACCAATATTTATCTTTGAACATTTTTAACATATTATAAAAATTGTATTTTTATGTTGAGAGTAGCACTTTAAAATGGTTTAATGTTTGAAACATAGATTTGACACTTGAATAAGATGTAAATTATAATTTGTGTATAAATAAAAAAGGTTTTTGACTAACGTACGTATGATAATTCATGTCAATTTAACAATTTAATCTTCAATGTCACTTTTAGACAAATGCTAAATTTTTGCGTAAAAACGAAAATTTTAACACAAAAAAAAGCCACAAAAAGTTGAAAATGTTTAAACAACACAACAGTCTTTCATTGTATTAATAATTAGAACTAATATAATAATTACTAAGTCGAGGTTTATTTTTTTAATAGATAATTTAAAATAAATATGCCTTGAAATTAGATTAAGATATTTAAAGTATTTACAGTTTTTATTTCAAAATTTTATGTTAACTCAATAAAAATTGTTATTGATATGTTCAACTAGATTTTAATGAATTTGTACGATTCCTGTTATTATTAGAATAGAACGTAGGAAGAAGAAATTATTCAAATTCTTCCTAAATCATTAAATAATTTTAATGTATAAAATACATATTATTTATTTATAATTTAATCAAAGCCTGATTTTTCCTTGTTATTTCTAAATATCATATTTTTAAGAAAATTGCATGCATTAAGGATTAATTTAATTTAAAAGGTAAGTTCTGACCATAAAAATTTAAAACCAATAATATAGTTAGATTGAAAGGGGGTAAAGTAAGTTACATCTGCGATAATTATTCCCATGCCATAGGAAGCATCTTATCATTTTCTTAAGTTTCTTGGCTAGTTCTTTAGAGAGGAATATATAAGATGACCATAAAATATGGAGTAAGTTGATCACATACTTAATCAGTTGCAATCTTCTTATAAAGGACAAAGTTTTGTTACCACAATTACTTTGTCTCTTTTAAACCTTTTTTTTTAATGGAAAGCTACCGAAACATATTACAAAACCAGTTTAGGGAAAACCATTGCTGACATATCCTCGATAAGGAGGAAGTGACACCTAATGGGTATAGTATCAAAATAAGTGACCCCAACATCAAATTGGCCTGCGTAATTGACTAACCAATTGACGCATCTGTTACTCTCTCGATATATATGTCAATGTGCAACAATCCAATTCTGGGTAAACAGCTCGTTGATGCCCATAGTATAGTGATTACTTTGGTGGAATCCACTTCAAGTTCGATCCAACGGTAACTCAAAATTCACACAGATGTGAGCCCGGTAAATACTCCCCAGAATTTTGCGTACACCGGTGAGCACCGTCTAAGATTTTGTGTGAAACCGCCAAGCCAACTGCCTGCACTATCCTGGATAAGTCCACCTGTTGTGGCAGAGGATGAGGACCGTTTGCTTGCACCATCTGTGTTTAGTTTTACCTACCCAGTAAGAGGTTTGCGCCATTCGATAAGTTGCTCTTGTCGAGGGCGAGGATCGGAATCAATTCGACTGTGCCACTCAACTGCCTGTTGGATCAGATATGCATAAGACAAAACGAGATAATTTGGTAAGGAAGACCAAGTAAACTGTTCATCAAAGAGGGTCATATTTCGCCATGTCCAAAGGAACCAGCAAGTAGTGCCAAAAAGGATTGACCAATCATGCCTTAGTACTCGTCGATGGTGTTGGAGATTTGTAACGAGCCACTCCTGATTTGACATAGTGAAAAAGTCAATGGAAACTATGTGTGGAGGGAATGTGTTTCACACTTGGCGGGCTTTGATACAGTCTCGAACTATGTGTAACGAGGATTTGTTGAGTCGACAATGATAACAAGCGTCGTCTGTAGTAAA
Source organism: Erythroxylum incrassatum (assembly GCA_026546855.1). Taxonomy (NCBI): domain Eukaryota; kingdom Viridiplantae; phylum Streptophyta; class Magnoliopsida; order Malpighiales; family Erythroxylaceae; genus Erythroxylum; species Erythroxylum incrassatum. Next base: position 15,890 of record JANVCL010054865.1, read on the forward strand.
CTTCTTACGAACTCGATGTTAATTAGTAAGTAACCGATCTTGTGCAAGGAGCCAGAGGAAGGAGCGAATGTATTGGGGGCCTTTCTATTGCCATATTTCCTTCCAAACCCCATAAGACAGGGCATCTTCATCGTGAAGCTACGAAGAATTCTCCTGTGTCGTAAAGTCCCCAGATCAACTTATCCTGCCCTAGGTAGGGCTTCTGGGGAAACGTACCTGCTATTAATCTGCATGTTGACGTCGAAAGGTAAGATTGAATTGTGTCCTAATGCCAATTACCATCAATGTCGACAAATTGATGGACGCTAAGGTTGAGTGTCGAATCAGGGATTAGGGATGTAACATGGGTAAGCAGGGGTCCTATTCCTGCAATCCAAGAGTCAATCCAAAAGTGAGTTCGATGGCCATCACCGATCATCCATTTCATACCCTATAGAACTATGTGACAAATTGCCTTTAAGCTCTTCCAGAGCATTAAACCACCGTTTGCATTTAAGTAGGTGGGGATATTGCTAGCATCAAAATGATATTTGGTAGAGAGGAATTTAACCCATAAGGTATGAGGTTTGGCAATTAAAGCCCATCCTAATTTCGCTAATAAGGCATCATTGGTTTTGCGAATTTTTCGAATGCGACGACCCCCCTTCTCTTTCGGTTTGCAGACTTCCTTCCAATTAATAAGGTGAATCCTCTTTTTGTTGTTTGACGAACCCCACAAAAATTCTCTCATAAGTTTCTCCGACTCATCATAGAGACTTCAGGAAAACCAGACCGTCTACATTGTATAACTGGGAAGGGCCATTAAAACAGATTGGGCCAAAGTGATGCGTTATGCCAAAGACAAAAGATTGGCTGTCCAGCCGGATAGGCGTTGGTGAACCTTATCAAGGATGTATTGATAGGTTCTTTTGTTGACCCGACCATACAGTAGAGGGACTCCAAGATATTGACCGAGATCATTCTTCTATTTAAATTTCAAGGCTCTGCTTAACAACTGTGTCATCAAACGAGGAATATTTTTAGAATAAAAGCACCTGGATTTGTATTGGCTAACTCGTTGACCTGCAACATCACAAAAAGAATTTAAGATTTCCCGAATAACGAACACTTAATCCATTGAGGCTTCAGAGAAGAGGATGAGATCATCAACAAAGAATGGATGAGAAAGAGTTGGTCCATTTCTGCTTAGCTTAATCAGTTTCCATTTGCCTTGTGTCACTGCTTGAGTAATTGAGTGTCCCAATCATTCCATACACAGGATAAAGAGGTAAGGTGATATGGGGTCTCCCTGTGGTATACCTCTGGAGGGACTAAAGGTGTCACTGAGTTCCCCATTCCAGTTTACTTGAATGGAGACCGTGGGAAGGAACTATATAAATGCAGCCTCCTTGTTATGATAAGTAAGCCTAATTAAGTGAATGGAAGAACCTTTGATCAAAGCTCTAGTATAAAAGAAAGCCAAATAGTTATCTAATGTGAAATAGTTGAGATAATCAAATAACTTTTGCTTGGATTGATTACTAAACTAGATAATTCCCTAAAAGCTTGAAGAGAAGCCATCAAAATGCTCTAGAGAATAAAAGCAAATCTTTAGTAAAAGATAGGCTACATTTTCTTACATTGGAGTTATACTTAAATATAAATTCTTGCATAATATTGTGATTTACTAATTGAGTTAAGAGCGTCCATGTATATAATAAAAAATAAAGGGAAATGGGGCTCTTTGACTTAGTCCTCTTCCTCCCTTTATCAATTTAGTTGGTTCTCCATTAATCAATGCACTATTGGAGGTGGTTATGATGTGTTGCCTTATCCAATGAATTAAGATGATAGGGAAAATAAACATTTTAAATAGGTGCAAAACAAACTCCTAACTGACATAATCAAATGCTTTATTCAAGTCAACCTTAATAGCATAGTTGCTTGGTTAATTCTTCCTTATGTAACCCTTAAATAACTCCAATGCATGGATTATGCTATCTCCAATTAGTCTTCCTTCTAAGAATGCACCTTATGAATTATTGATTAAAAGCTTCAACATTTTTTTAGACTCATTGCCAATAACTTAGAGATGACTTTTGTATAAAGTATTGCAACAAAATATTGGCCTATAATCATTTAGGGAACCAAGATTGGTAGTTTTGGGTATAAAACATAAGAATGTTTATTAGCCTCTTTTAGGATCTTACCTTTCTGATAGAATTCAAGTAGAATTGAAGTTACCATCTCCTTGACCAGTGGCTAAGCCATTTGAAAAACTTAAGCCATTAAGGCCATCAAGGCCTAGGGTTTTATATCGATTTAATGCAAATACCACTTTCTCCATATCAAGCTCATTGAAGGACTCCTTTGTAGCTCTCTTTCCCCATCATATATCTGATATTTAAAGAAAGAGCTTAAGATTAACACTAAAGAGTAACTAGAGGTAGGGGTGTGTAAGTAGTAAGAAAGCAACATCAACATTATGTTTGAAAAGAGAATAGATTATATTGGTGTTCTTCCCTTCCATTATTGAATTATTCTTAGCATTAAATAAATGATCATAAGTGTTATTTCTCCTCCTTGCATTAAGGTCTTTGAGCTCTTTCTTAATCAAGCTAAGTTTCCTAACACTTATAAAAAGCTTATAACCTAAGATAGGATAGGACATCTCCTTACATATTGTCTTATTGAATCATTCTTCATTAGCTAAAATGTTATTGAACCTAAAAAGAAAGTTACTCTTGCATTTTGAAAACATATTCTGGATAAGAATTGGAATATGATCAAAAAACATGTATTCATGAAAATGAACTTGCTCTCTAATAATTTGTTTAACTAGTCTCTATTCAATGGTGCTCTTTCAAAAGACTTTTTCTCTAGTAATTTGTTTAACTAGTCTCTATTTAATGGTGCTCTTTCAAAATTTTTCCTAATATGCCATATAACACTTCTTTTATTATCCATATAAAGAAGTTTCCTTCATATTTCAAGTTAGTGATTCTTATTTCTCTACATAATACATGAAATCATATCTAAAATCTCTCAAAGAGACATTGCCCTTAGTTTCAAAACTATAAATAGTGCTATCAAAATTACCTAAGAGTATTTAAAGGCCTTAAGTTGAGGAATGAATACTTCTAAGCTTATACTAAATATAGTTCCTTTATAATGCAAATTTAGAACCATAAATTAAAAAATATCATCCTAATATTCTTTTGGGGATATAAGACAAACAAATGCATTTACTAATCATTTTATTGAAGTAGAAGGACCTTAACTAATCCTGTATCAAAAGGAATCAATATATGACCATAGTGATAATATTGGAGGATTAACAAAAAGGAATGATTGCCTAGAATTTTAAGTTTGCTTCAACTTTTCTGATTTAATTTAGATTCCAAAATGCTTATAATACTAGGCTTTTTATCACTAACAAAATATTAAGGCTTGTAGTTTTTTAGGGTAATTTATACCACCCCTCAAATTCTGTGATACTATTAACATAATAAGGAGTTTGAGCATTCAGATCCCCTATATCTATTCCTTCTGCCTAGTTTCCTCTTGTTACTTGTTTGAAACTCCTCACTACTTAGATCCTTAGACACTAGAGGAGAGGAAAGAATAGAAGAAATTGTTGGAGGTTGTTAAGTAATAGAAAACTAAGGATTATTCTGAGTAAAAGAGAGAATAAAGGAAGTTTGATTCATATTTTTGGTAGTAGAGTCAGAAACTCTCTTTAGAGGTTACAAATTGCTTAACCATAGAAGAAGCTAATTCATGTTTTTTAGCTATCTTACCAACTTCATTATCTTTATATAGGCTATTAGGTGTGGCTTCTAGAATTTTAGTATGTTAATTATCAAGCCATATGAGTTCTAAGTAGTCACTCCTTTGGAATCTCTTATCCATAGCTACTTAATATTAACCCTATTGCTTCAGGGTTGACTTCTATTGGTATAATACCATGATTATGTCTTTAATCAAAGAATCTTCTTCCCTAAGTGTTAATAGTGGTATGGTGTCTGGAAAATCCTTTTCAAATTCAACACTTATTAAAAAATGAGCATAACTAATTATTTTCCTTGAAGTGTTTTTGGAAGATGAATGAAAGATTTTGTTGACACTAGCAAAGCTATTATACCATTACAATGTAAGACCTGTTACAAACTAGTTGTTGTTCAGTATAGTAATCTTGAGAACAAAGTTAAAAGTTATTAATGATTCTATCTGAGCTTCATGTCTAATGTGAGCTTTTTCATAATGTACCAGATTAAATATATGTTCAACCCGAGTGTTACTAGAAAGAAAAGTTTTTCTATGACTTTTGGCTAGTACACACGTATCACATGGACTATTATTGGATAAGTGAGGAAAAAGAACTTTAAAATAAGCAGGAGATGGGTGACCTAAACGACGGTGCCAGAGCTAACTTTCTCGGTTAGTAATTCCATGAGCTAGTAGGACTGTCCCATTCTGAGCTACCTCATCAACGTAGTAAAACCCATCTCGCTCAGTGCCACGTCCAATAATCTCCTGAGTTTGGATATCCTGCAATAAGCAAAAATCAGGGTTCATGATTACTTTACAATTTAATTCTCGGGTGACTTGGCTTATAGAGAGTAGTTTACAAGTGAGAGATGGGACATATAAACAATGAGAGAGTTTTAGTGTTGGGGATAGTTCTACTGGTCCCGCACCTTGAACTGGTGCATAATCACCATTGGCTGTTTGAATTTGGCCTTTTTTGGGTAATGAGGGTTGATAATATCTGTAGGGTCAACGGTCATTGTATCAGTAGCACCACAGTCAAAAAGCCACTGAGTGCATTTCGGTTTATTAGGTATGTGGGCAATATATGAAATTTTATGGGTGTTGGATTTACGGAAATGTGGTGGGCTAATAAGGGTGGTTTGGTCATTGTCGACAGCCTCCATAGTATGAGAACCACAATTATCATCTTTAAAACTTTCAAGCTTTAAAAAATTAGAACCACAAATTTGAGGGTTTGGGAATAGATACTTTTTCCCAAACTCAATACCTGCGTCTGTGTAATCCATAAGGTTTTTGCTATCTCCTTTTTGCTTCCCAAAAATAGCAGCTGCAAAAACTCCACTCTCACTTTCACTGGCACCGACACCAACGTTGCTGACCTCAGGGTTGCCTTTTACGGTAGCTACTTTGCCCGATCGATGTCGCCGTTTTAGATTATCGCGCCACCACTCGAGAAACCTAACCAGATGGAAACACTCCTCCTTCACGTGTCCCGTCATATTACAGTGTGAACATTTGAGTGTTGATCGATTGACACTAATAAGGATAAGAACGACTAACCAAAGTTGTTGTATTACTATAACTAAATGGATCAATTGACAAATACAAGTCACATTTAGTTGCGAAAGGCTTCAGTCAGGCTCCAGGGATTGACTATAAGGAGACTTTCTCACCAATGGTCAAACATCCAACCATCAAAGTTGTTCTTACTATTGCTTTGGCTAACCGGTGGTCATTACATCAAATGGACGTCAACAACGCCTTTCTCCAGGGGCATCTTTTGGAAACTGTGTACATGAAACAACCTCCTGGTTTTGCTCACCCAGATTTCCCGACTCATATTTGTAAACTTCGAAAAGCGATATATGGCTTAAAACAGGCGCCCAGGGCTTGGTACAATGAACTTCGTCAGTTTTTGGTTTAATATGGGTTCAAGAGAAGTATATGTGACTCCTCGCTCTTTATCTATCATCACAATGGGATCATCATGTACTTTCTTGTTTATGTTGACGATCTTCTCCTTACAGGCAATTCTTTGGCTCACCTGACCCAGTTTATGGATGCTCTCTCTTCTCGTTTCTCATTGAAGAATCTTGGTACACCAAGTTATTTTCTGGGAATTGAAATTGTTCCGACTACAGATGGTTTGTTTCTAACTCAACAAAGGTACATTCATGATCTTCTTTGCAAGTTTGATATGGCAGATGCAAAACCCTGTAACACTCCTCTATGTACCTCCACTCCACTCAAACTTGATGATGGCACAGCCGCAGTTGATGGCACCCTCTACCGACGTATTCTTGGGGCACTACAGTATGTTACTCTCACCAGACCAGACCTCGGTTATGCAATCAATAAATTGTCCCAATTCATGCATCATCCATCTGACACGCATTTTCGTTAACTTAAGAGAACATTGTGATATCTCAAACATACACATGATCACGGGCTACAACTTCATCGATCTACTCATCTAAACTTGGTGGCATATAGTGATGTCGATTGGGGTGATAACTTTGATTCCAAGACATCTACTTCTGCGTACGTAGTATATCTTGGAAACAACCCTATATCCTGGTATTCCAAACGACAACAAACAGTTTCTAGATCATCTACAGAGGCTGAATATCGAGCTGTTACAAGTACAGTGGCAGAAATCATGTGGCTTCGTAACCTCCTCACTAAACTACATGTCTCATCTACAGCCACTCCACTCATCTATTGTGACAATGTTAGTGCAACGTACGTCTGCTCCAATCCAGTATATCATTCTCGAATGAAGCATCTGGCTCTTGACTATCACTTTGTTCGGGAACAAATACAGTAACAGCAGATTCGAGTATATCATATCTCCACAGCTGATCAAATTGTTGATGCCTTGACCAAACCACTCTCTCGTGTGACATTTGAGGTTCTTCGATCCAAGATGAAAGTTTCTCCTCGACATTTCATCTTGAGGGGGCATAATAAGGATAAGAGTGACTAACCAAAGTTGTTGTACTGTTACAACCAAATAAATCTTGAGTTATAGGATCTAATACATTAGGATCTGATACTTGTATTCTAATATTATATATACTCCCCTGTATGTATAGATGATTAACGTGACAATCAAATACGAGAACCTACTTTTATCTAAATTGTTTTACTACTCCGGGTATCACTCACAAGGTACCGAGAATGTGGATTGATTTGCAAGCACTATAAAATTATGATAATATGTGGATTGCATAAATTTAAACATTTAGGCCCTAGGATAATCAAATTTTGAAGGCCCAAATTGATGTTCAATAGCATCGGTTAAAGATGCCCATGTAGAAATATGCGTAGACTTTTATAACGTTTGAAACCGGGGCACTACCGACCCTTACATGTGTACTTGCTACGAAGGTCAGGCGTTAAGGATTTGCGGTTTCATAATATGAGAAAAACTGTTCTGCAAAAAATTCTAGTTTAGAGGATCAATGCCATCAAACCATGGAAAGTCCAGTTTAATTTGCCGAATCTGGAAAGGTTGCTTCGCTGAAGGCAATATGCTATAGGTAGCATTTGTACTGTAAGAGGTAATAGACTATGATTGATGAAGATGGTCCATGTTCTGAGTCATTGCATCCAAAGCTCAGGTAATGATCCAAGGAGATATCCAAAATTTCCAAACTATGGAAAAGGAGTCCAGTCTGTCCATTCGCTCGACATGATTCTGGGATGTAGTGTCTAATGAATCTGAGAGTCGTTTAAGTTCCAAACAAAGATCCTTGACTTGTGTATTCTCAGCCATAGTCATTGAAAGCACTAATGTAATGATTATCTTACAAAAAATTAAAGACCAGCGAGAAAAGTTCTGAAAGTTGCATGCACTGTTCCATATAAGAAGTTACAGTTACACAGGTCAGATGAATATAGTCTGAAATAAGCAAAATGGCAGAAAAGAGGTGTTCTCAGTGGAAAGAGACAACACAGGGAGAGAGAGAGAACACATTTACTTTTTCCCAGACCTATTGTATATCAAAGCAATTGATTTATAAAGTTTCAGATCTCAACTTCCACGTTAACTTCTTTGCACGATTACTTCCACCAAAGACACTTGTTGAAATCCCATGTTCTTCAAACTAAGATCACAACATCCCCATCCTCATTTTGCATCATGAAAAATTCACAGGTTGTTTCGTCGAAATAAAATAATTGTTTACTCTTCCAAATCCAAACTCTAACTCTTTGCCATCAACCTAGAAAACTCTAATTTGTTAAATCTTGTTGGAACCATGTACCCACTTCATACTTACATCTTCCAATTTCTCCTTCCGATTTCTTCTGCATGTTGGTTCCAATTTCTCCTTCCGTTTTCTTCTGCATGTTGGTTACTCTCCTGATGCAATTGAACCATCCAAGTCTTCAATTCCTTAATATTACGCTTGTACTTTTAGTCTATCTTAGGAATTGATTTTGCATGTTTTCCTCCAATCTTCTCATTTCATGCCATATCTACAAATACTATAATACAAGAAATTGCTGATAACAAGAATTGGAGGTTCTGTACAACGACTCATAATGACTAAAATAGTCTTAGACTTAGCATCGAGTCTAGCTGGTTCAGGCCGGCACCTATCAAGCTTGGATCAAACCTAACTTTTTAAAAATTTAATTAATAAAATGAAGTAATTTTAATAATATATATTTAACATATTCAAACTTATAAATCGGTTTAAATAACTCAAGTTGAAATTGAATCCGAATTAAAACTCAAAAATAAAAATAAAAATAAAAAGTTACAAATTGACCTAAACTTCAATTAACTCGACCTAAACTTATTGATTTTGGATTAAGCCGTCGGACCCCAATAGAAATGTCATCCTGCTATCAGAAGTCCAGGTCCTTAGTAGTCCTCTTCCTTACAACAAACATGTTTTGCTCATCTATCCCTTCACTTATTAACAACGAC
>JANVCL010054963.1:0-24565 GCA_026546855.1 Erythroxylum incrassatum
TTATAATACACACAAGATTGGGTACGACTTAATACCGATGGAGCTTATTCTATGTTCACTTCGCAAGCCACAGTGGGAGGACTCCTTCGGGATAGCACAGGACGTTGGCGAGGGGGTTTAGCGCACAATATCGGATTCTGTCAACCAGTATGTGCTAAGTTGTGGGGGGTTTTTTCCGGATTGCAAATTGCATGGACGCTAGGTTTTCGGAAGGTAGAATTCGAGGTGGACTCTCAAATAGTCGTTACATTACTATCATCCTCCGAAATATCTCTAGTTTCATACCACACTCTACTCGTGGGGATACGACAACTCCTCAACTGAGAGTGAACTGTGAAAGCTAAGCATATCTACCGTAAAGTTAATCGAGCTGCGAATTGGCTAGCAAACTACGCCAAGAATCTTACTCTTGGTATCCATTGGTATCCAAACCTGCCTGAGGGTTGCTCTTCTATCCTCCTAGATGATAGCTCAAGGGTCATGTTTTTCTATATTGTAGCTTAGTTTTCATGTGCTTCTCCTATTGAATAAAAAAAAAGTTATAATAAAGCGGGACTTGCAAAGTAGCATCATGTCGAAATCGTTTGTAAATTAATTTAAGTACTAAATTCATGACAATGATATCCCTATTTTTTTTAGTAGAAGATTGTCAAAAGTAAACTAGTAATTTGTTAAAACTCGATTTACGTTAACCCTGCTTTTAATACCCATTTATAGATTATTATAAGGATATTATTATTATTATTATTATTATTATTATTATTATTATTATCATTATGAAAAAGCTTCGAGCAAACTAGTAAAAGTTGTTATTTTAAGTCACATGTTTAAATTACAAAAATAGTTTTTACGTAAAAATTGTAAGCAAAAAATTGAGTACACTAACAATCCTCTTTTAATCCTTACAAAGCGGGGGCCTTATACATGAAGCCCGTTCTTATTTATCTATTATTATTATTATTGTTATTATTATTACTATTATTAGTAGTAATTATTTTAATAATATTATTATTCACTGACCTTGAGTTATGCACAGCCAAAAACCATGCTCCATTTAATGCTCCGTATAAAAATTAGTTCTATGTACAACTTTTAGTAAATAATAGTAATCTTAATAAACAATAGTAGTAATAATAATAAATAAACGATTGTTGGCCTTAGCAGTTGGTAATTATGACCGATTGCTTGCAAGGGTAGTCCAAAGTGTTTGTATTCGAATGTCCGTAATTACACAATGTTCTTCAGAGTGTTAGAAAATAGGTTAAATAGCTCATTTCTGAAACACGACGCTGCCGAGATTTATATTGAAAATTAAAAATTTTATTTATTAAAAGAGTTAAAAAAAAAGTTAATAAATATATTTATTAAAAAAGGACAAAAATTGCAAAGTTAATAAACCTACCTCAATTTATATATACCAAAAGGTTTTGGGGGACTTTACCTTGTAAGAATTGAAAAGAAAAATTAAATTTGTGGTTAAGTTTTTTTATTATAAATTTCAAGTGTTATTGAATAGAGATAAACAAAAGTTCGGTATCAACCTTTAATTAAGTGGTTTAATGATTTTATTTAAATCTTAATAAGGAAAAGAAAAAAAAACAAATTTTTTCTATATATTTTTTTTCATTTATTTCAAATGTGTAAATTTACACAAGTTAAAGGAACACACATGCATATTAGACATAAAACAATGAAATTTTGCGATCAATTTGTTAGAGATATATGCTAATATCTTTATTAATAACGAAATATTTTATTAATATAATACTAAAATATATTGTTATTAGATTTTAGTTTAATATAATATTTTATTAATATTAACAAAGAAATATTAATTTTAATAATATTACTAATAATTTTGCATCTAAAAATATGCAAACAAATTATTTTTCATTATCATTTGTACTCTTGTTAACACATTTCTCCTAGTGTTTTGTAGTTTGATATTGTTGCTTAATTATTGTTGCTACTATTTTGTTGTTGTTGTTACTATTTTTAATGATTTTATTGTTGCTAATATTTGCAAGACATTAGCTACTGTTATAATCAATTAATAATTTGTTGAGTACGTGAAATTATGACTTGAGTCATTTAAGTATAGATATTAAATTTTAATAATAAAAACATACTTTTAAATTTTACATATTTTTATATTTTTAATTTATTAAAATCTTTTTTTTACTTCCCTAGACATATAAAATGTTAAGAATGGGCCTGGGTAGAGGTCCAAAGGTATTTACTTAAAGATTTTCCCCGCAAAAAAGAGAAAGGAATTGTGTATATACATCATGTGCACAGAATGGGTTTTGCCCAACTTTATAATATGATGTTCTTCCCAGGTAGATAACATGCATGTATAATATCACATGTATATTATAGGAGTTAAATTTGATGATTCCAGTCGTACTAAAAAATAATCACATTGCGGTTACACGTACGGCTGGAAAGCAAAGGGGTTATGAACGAACTTGATTTTATTTTACCTATCTTATACATAGAATGATGTTCTCTACAAGTTTGCATTCCATTGGATATGAATAGGAGATGTGTATTGAGACTTATCAACCACTGCATGATAGTATTCGCATCTACATTAGTTGTTTCCTTCTAATTCGATTCGTTTGCTGAGGTTAGAATAGTATTGCCATCATAGGCTATTCGATAGTGTAAAAATAATTTAAAAAAAATTCAAATGTATCTTAAATCTCTTATGCAAATTAGATATTTTGAAGATCGGTGAAATTTGTAAAGAGAAAGATTGAAAATATAATAGATTTATTAATATTACTTAAAAATATTAATAGATGTATTAATATTAGCTTAAACTCATACTCAAAATTCAATCAATTCAAGTCAAATTCGTTAGCTTTAGGCTGAGTTTGTTAAGACTATTTTATCACCCCTAACAAGGTCAATTATATTTTAATTGCCACCACTAAAATCAATGAAAAAAATTGAATAAAAATTTATTATAATTTTGGAAAAAATCACCTCTAATATCTTATTTGCTGCCATTCAAATTTGACACTTAGGTTATATTTTACAGAAATTAAATAAAATCAAACATAAGATTAAAGGCAAGAGATAGGTGTTAGACATTTTGCCCTTAGGGACAATTTTGTCTTTTTCCTATAAAGTTGGACAACATTAATTGTATTTTTTGGTTTTTAAATAAATTATCGGTTAAGTTACGTAATTTGATCTAGATAAAAATAATAAAGTGACCCAATAAATGATCTAGATTAATGGGTCGAAGTTCGGGTAGAAAATAGATCCCAATTAGTGTGGACCAGATCCATATTGGTCTTGTGATGAGGAAGTCCGATATGGAAGCTATATAAAGGATAACATCTCCTGCAGTTGCTCATATCAATCATAAGCATAAGGAATCTTTGACCCGTTAGGAGAGCTTACGTATTGAGAAAACTGTAGAAAGACTTAGCTCGTGTCTCGGTGAGCACTTTCTATTAAAGGTCCCGGGAGATTCGGAGACGTTTGGAGCTCAAAATCAGCATCGGCATCAGAATTAGAGATGGAACCGAAATTCGAGAATTTCACATTACCTTCATTTTTTATCCTTTTATGTAGATCTGGGATACGTAATAAGGTTTATACTACGTATTACATATGGTATCAGAGAGGTTACGTGATCAAATTGCTGAAAACGAAGGTTTTTTTTTATTTTTCAACTCATTTGGTTTTCCTTAGTTTTTGATTCGTTTTTTAGTTTTTTATGTATATATTTACGTAAAAATAGTATACATAAGGCTAGCTATGAAAAACGGGTCGAAAACGGCGTAAGTGCACTGACGTGGCCGTCCACTTCAGTGGCTGACATCATGTTGACGTCAGTCGTACGGACATTGCTACAATAAATTAAAAAAACACTCACACGCAAAAATTCTAGATTTCCTGTAAGGATATCCCGAGGTGTTTTTGGTTAGTTTCAGGATCCAAGAAATTTATAAAGTAACATTTTTCATTTTTCTGGATTTATTATATTAATAATAAATTAAAGTTAACTCTAGAAAAAAGAATTAAGATATTCTAGATCCGATTTCAAGTGAATTTTCATGCTTTGAATATCGTATGGGGGAGATACATAATGTTCCTGTGTCTGGGGTCTCATTTTCGATGTTTGGGACTGTATGATAGTCGATCGGAAAAGGAATTAAGACATTCTGAAGCCATTTTGAGTGCATTTTTGTACAACAAACTTGCCATAAGGGAGATACATGAGGTGTTCATATCTCGAGAGGTAGGTTCAGTATCCGGTGACACATGATAATCACTCTACTGAAATTTTTCATTTACAAAAGTCTCAAATGAAGTTTTTAGAGAATGTCTTCAGCACGAGTGTGTGACAATGAGATTATGCATTCGAAATTTTACATTTATTGATGTTACATTGTCACATACTATATGCCTATAAAGAATGTGAGGATAACATAAAGTTGTATCTCTTGTGTTTTATGGACTTTTTGAGTGCTAAAGAGAATGTGGTCACTAAAGTGGCCTTTCAAGTCAGTATTTTGAATTGTTCTGCTTACATGTTGGGGGATTTCTCTGATTTTATATTTGGTTATTCTGCCCAAAGGTATTGACCTTACATTATATTTTGAGATGTGTATAAAGGCATTAGATGGAGGAAAGCTGTTGCTCGAGTGATCTATTCACCCAAAGGTGATAGTGTCACAAGAGTTGATAGTTTGTACTCTGATCGCTTTTATATGTGAAGGTCTAATTGCATATATTATGTATTCAGCCCAAAGGTGTTTTATAATATGTGTGATCGAATTTTCAGTAAGGATACTATTTAATGGCGTAAGTATCATTGTTGTCCTACATTAGTGTTGAATTAAGGATTATCATCTTGAAGTCACCATTTCAGTCAACAAAATCAGTGTCACCATTTAAACCCTATCCAGTTTCAATTTAAAGAAGTGGACAGAGGATGTATTGAAAGTTATGGAGATAGCTGTGGTTGATATGACCATAAGGACGGATACGCCATCTCCAATTACATCTATGACTTTGAAAGCTCATAAAGTAGCCTATAAAGTCTGGGATAGGTCTAACAGATTATATCTAATGACCATTAGGAGATCCATACTTAACCATCTATTTAGTGGACTTTCGAACACAGACATAGTGAAGGAGTTTCTTGATAATGTCTCCCAAAGGTACACAGTCTCATCTTGTATTGAGACAAGTGCCTTAATGAAAGTATTATTCTCCATGAAGTATACAGGAAAAAAGGGGAGTATTGGAGTACATATCAAGAATAATTCATCTTCACAGTAGATGAAGATGTTGGGACTTCAATGCTTTGATAGCCTATTGCGTTGCTAAGATGGAGAAACTCAAGTTTGCTACTCCTACAGGCCTCAAAGCTGCTTAAGGGAAGACAAAGACGAAGCCCGTTAAGTTCAAAGGTAGAAAGTTCAAATCTTCTCCACATACTGACGTTGGTCAAACTAGTTCCAAAGTCCTAGGGACATAAAGAAACCAATAGTATGAGGTTTAAAAGGAAAGACTGAGACCATTAAGTTACTATTTGACTCGTCAATTATGAGTCTAACTTGCGATAGTCGCATTAAGTACATGGTGGTTATTTAGTGGAACATCTGATGAATGTGTTTCCACAATGTAGTAGTTCATATCAAGGATAAAGCCAAATAAAGGGAAGGAGAACCTGATGGTTTATAGCAATAAAGAAGTAGAAGTAATATCTATAGGGGATGTATGTACTGAGCTTTTTTGTAGGTTCATTTGGATTTTACACGACACATTTTATATATGATCTTTTAATCAATTTTGGGACAAAGAGGGTTAATGTTTTGCATTTAATACTTCTATTGTACAATTGTCGTTTAACGCAAAACATAATGATACGTTTATTCTTGTCATATGGTTTATATAGAATGTGTCTTAACCCGAATTAGATAAATGCTTCTTCACATCTTGCTAAACAAATTATGAAGGACCCTGATGAATGAGAAGTCATACATGGTGTGACATAAAAGTTTAAGCCACATTTTCAGAGTTAGGGGTGAGAGATTGATCAAGTAAAGCATTTCTTAATTCTAGATTATGATGATCTGGGAACATGTGCTGACTGTTGCAGGGGTAAGTTGGCTAATAAGGACACTATGGTCAACTTATCTTCTGACTTGTTGAGTCTGATACATAAAGATTTTGGTAGACCTTATACAATGTCCTTATGCAATTGTAAGTATATTCTGACATTTGTTGATGATTATTCCCATTATAGTTATGTGTTCTTGTTTAAAGACTGAAGGTTGAGAACCAATTCAAAAAATTTATCAAGATAGTCAGATTTGACCGTGGAGGAGAATATCATGGTAAACATGATGTTTCGAGACTTTAAAATTCCGTTTACCATATATATGGAATCAGTTAGAATAGTGACTTAGTTCACTATGCCAAGTAGCTTTGAGTAAAATGGTGTTTTGTCAAAAGACATAACTGCACCCTAAGGGACTTAAATAAGTCAATGCAAAGCAGGACTAATCTACCTAATTATCTAAAGTTTGGAAACCTAGCATTCCACACATTAGTGTACGGAGTTGCCCTACTGAGGGATTATAATCCTTATAAAGAAACATTGCATACTCATTCCCTTCATCGCTATTTAGTAGGATATCTTGACCACTTTAGGGATACAGATTTCACTGTAGAGAAGGAGGGACCAGAAATCACAGACAACTAAGTTTTTATAATACCATGTCTATGATGATAGTGGGCCTTTTGACCTTTCAGATGATAGCAGGGCAGATATTATAGTTGTCATGTACTCGTTACAGATACATTTAGATCCAGTGGATCTAGATCTTTGTATCATGCTTGTATAGGAACAGGAATCCATACCTGTAAACACGGGGGTTTCTAGGGTACAAGATCTAATATAATTAAGTAAATCAAATGGAGTGAGACAACCCCCTGTCCCATTTGATTACATAGTCTATCAGGTGTACTGGACTATGTTATTAAACATGTTAAGGATCCAATTACTGTTACAGAAGTTGTTTCTGGACCCAATGCGGATGTGTGATGGGATGCGATGAATGACGAGATGCAAGCCATGAAGCATAGTAAGGTCTGGGAGCTAGTTGATTTACATTAGGAATTGCAAACCTGTCAGTTATAAATGAAGTTTTGGACCTAAAGGATTTCAGGATAAAGTTTAGCGACTTATAGGCTCACTCAGTTTCCTAATGATTCACTTAGAGAGAAAAGTTGACTTTGTGTTACCTTTTCTCTTGTATCCTCGTAGGATACATTTTAAGTGATTAAGGCAATTGTAGCTCATGATGATATAAAGTTACATCAGATGGCTGTCAAAACCATTTTCCTGAGTAAAGAACTTTATGAAGTGGTCTATATGGTACAATCTGTTAGGTCCCAGGATCCAGAAAGTACTGACATGGTTTGCAAGTTATGCAAATCAATATATGGTTTACAATAAACCTACTAAAAGCAATACCTTATATTTGATGAGATTACGGCCTCTTTCGGATTCATAGAAAATAAAGTTGGAAAGATGCTTGTACTATGGAGTTAAGGGGAGCAAAGTTATCTTCCTATTACTGAATGTAGATGATATATTGCTCACGTTTAATTACTTGATCATGTTGTATGAGGTTAAGCAACTTTTGGTTAAGAACTTTGACATGAAGCACCTTACTATAGCATCTTCTGTCCTAGGTATTTA
Source organism: Erythroxylum incrassatum (assembly GCA_026546855.1). Classification (NCBI taxonomy): domain Eukaryota; kingdom Viridiplantae; phylum Streptophyta; class Magnoliopsida; order Malpighiales; family Erythroxylaceae; genus Erythroxylum; species Erythroxylum incrassatum. Next base: position 7,736 of record JANVCL010054963.1, read on the forward strand.
GATTCACCAGGACAGATCTCAGCACTCGTCAGACCTCTCATAGAATGTATACATTAAGTATGTGTTACAAAGGTTTAATACGGTCAATAATAAACCTTTCGTAACACCTATCTCTTAAAGTGAGATAATCTTTGATACAGTATCCAAAGAATAAAGTAAAGAGGAAGGTTATGAGGAATGTTCCGTATTCTAGTACGGTGGATAGCCTAATGTATGTTCGGCTATGTACTAGGTATGACATTGCATTCACTGGTTGACTGTTTGGTCAATATCTGGTTAATCCAATTGTAGACTATTGTAATGCAGTCTAGCGAGCGTTGAGATACTAAAGGGAATTAAGGATTATATGTTGACATAAAGAAAAGTCAACAGACTAAACCTCCTAGGGAATTCAGATTAAGATTTTAGCTATGTGTCCGGATGATCGAAAGTCCACTTAAGGTTACAGTTTTAAGTTTGCAGAAGGTATAATGTCCTAGAAGTGTGTCAAGCAGACACAGGTAGCTTCCTCGACTATGTATGCAGAGTGCATGCTATAGGACTGTTTCACAGACAGTTTAGCTCAGAAACTTGATTTCTGAGTTGTCTGTGATTAATTCAATGGCTAGACTCATTCGGTTGTATTGTGATAATCTTCTTAAGAATATCAAAGGGTCTTAGCAATTAAAGATCAATTAGTTGGTCATAAAGGTGTTGATATGAAAAGGTGACATTAAGGTTTGGAGCATTTAAAGACTGAGGGACTGTAAGTCAATCATTTGACTAAAGGACTTCACCCACCTGTGTAGTCGTGAATTCTTGAGGGAGTCCTTGAGAAAGCTTCATGCCACTAACGGGCAGGCAGGAGAAAACCTATACTTGGGTCAACGTGCACGTGACAGTTCTTGAGGGACTACCATAAACCCACATAACACATAGATTTCAAAACCTTGTAAGCATAATGCCCAAAAAGGTACATTATCTTAAAAACTTGCTTTTCATATTCTTAACGCATATCTTGAAAACTATTCTAGAAAACATGATTTCACAAACATGCATATTTTCAAAGATATCACTTTTATGGTCTTTTCTTTTTGAAAAATCATCACTTAGATCATGCAGCAAACATATAGCAAATTTCATAAATCATTCATAAACAATAATGCAACACTTATGATGTAAATGAAATCAGAAAATTTCTTTGATTTAAAGAAACAGCAGTGGCTTATAGATTTTATCATAAACATATACCTACCTTGATTTCCTTACTTATAGACTTGCTCAAAATGCTTCTTCTCTTGTTCCTCTTGTCCCTCTTAATCCCTTTATACAATAACAAAAATCCCACTCAATAGGGTTTTCAACTGAAAATCCCTTAAAGTACAATCACTAAAATTGGTTTTAAAAATACTTAAACCCAAACAATTTTTAAACTTCATGAACTAAAATCCTTTCAAAAAAAACCCAAAAGTTTCAAAATGATCTTAGCTTCCTTCTTCACCAAATGAAGGGATCTTTAGCTCAAAAGGAAGCTCTTCTCTTCCTCACCCTTTTTCTCTTCTTGAACAATCTCAAAATCTCTCTTAAAGGCTAAGGAAATTAAAACCTTAGCTTGTTTTCTCTTCTTTCTCTCTTTCATTCTTTTTCATGTCTCTCTCCCCTATCTATTTTCTCATCCATGCATTTTGCTTCTCTCCAATCTTCTCATTCACGTTTTCTCCTTTATTTATAAGCAAGACAATACTTCTTCTTCCAATCATGCCCTTAATGAGGCCAAAAAGTCCCTTTTATCCTTCCTTATAGGATTATGCTTTTAAACTTAAGTGTCTTGCCGAAAATATCCTTGAGCATTCTGACATAACACTTTCTTCTAGAGAATGTCCCCAATGTCTTGCCACCGAAATCATTCGATTTGGTTCAGTGATTCAAAAGATATACTTCAACCATTTTCGGGCTGCTCTTGTCCGTAACAATATACTATGCACAACTTCCCTCTAAAATTCAAACATCTTAGGGACTGAATTACAACTCACTTCCTTCAGACACTTTGTAGCTCTATGTCTCTAGTTTACCACAAATAAAAAATCATCACATTTAGATCAATAGAGCTCTAAAAATCATCAAAATACTGAAATATATTTAGTGGGATAACACCAGTTCATATTATGTAAGAACACATTCACTGTACCCGTCCCATTCTTTTCACTCAATATTTCTTATTTCAGTTCAAATGGCTTCAATTTTTGGTGGAGATATAGAGAAAATTCTTACAAATATAATGGTTCAAGAATCAAGTCATTTAGAGGTCTAGTGAAGAAGTTATGGTCAAAAGAAGCCATGTTTATGAACTCAACCATACTGAACCTGTTTCGGGGAAACAACCATAATTTTCTGTACAAATTTTTGATTGAGGTTTTCTTTGGATGATTCAAAATATAAATTTAATAGCTACAACTTTTATGAATACATCGATGGCAAATTCTTTCATCTGAGGAGTCAAAAATAAAACAGACGATATGATATCATTTTGAGACGAAGGTGACGTCATCAGACGATACAAGGTTGGGAAAATATCTATAACTTTTGCTACATATATCAGATTAATGTGTTCCTTATATGGTTGGAAAGAATACTTCAAGAGATACAACTCTCATGAAGACATCAAAGGCAAATTCTTTCATTTGAGGGGTAAAAAATAGATCAGACCATATGACATTATATTTGAGACGAAGTGACATCATCAGATGATACAAGGTTGGGAAAATTGCTATAATTTTCCCTAAAAATATCTGATTATGGTGCTCTTTATATGGCTGGAAAGAGGACTTGATGATATACAACTTTTATAAAGACCTCAAAAACCAATTCCATTGTTTTAAGGGTAGAAAATGGATCAGACAATGCATCACGTCATTATGAGACAATGGTGACGTCATCAGACGATATAAGATTAGGAAAATTTCCATAACTTTCCCTACAGATATCGGATTAATGTGTTCTTTATATGGTTGAAAAGAGGACTTCAAGATATACAACTTTCATGAAGACCTCAAAGACCAATTCCATCGTTTGAAGGGTAGAAAATGGATTAGACGATTCATGACATCATTATGAGATGATGGTGACGTCATCAGACGATATAAGATTGAGAAAATTTCCATAACTTTCCCTATAGATATCGGATTAAGGTGTTATTTATATGGTTGGAAATAGGACTTCAAGATCTACAACTTTTATAGAGACCTCAAAGACCAATTCCATCGTTTGAAGGGTAGAAAATGGATTAGACAATGCACGACGTCATTATGAGACGATGGTGACGTCATCAGATGATATAAGATTGGGAAAATTTCCATAACTTTCCTTACAGATATCGGATTAAGGTGTTTTTATATGATTGGAAAGAGGACTTGAATATCTACAATTTTAATAGAGACCTCAAAGACCAATTCTATCGTTTGAAGGATAGAAAATGCAACAAAATGTGACGATGAATAGTAACTGAGATGGTCAAACTAAGACGGTCAAACAGAGACGGTCAAACTAAGATGGTCAAACTGAGACGATGATGACGTCATTTTTAGATGGAAGCAAAATTGAGACGGAACAAAACTGAGACAGAACAAAACTGAGATGGAACAATGAAAAGGACATAACTTTTAGCTCAGATGTCCAAAATTTTCATGCTATATACCTTTGGAAAGATAAAAGAAAGATCTACAACTTTCCAGAAGGCAACTTTTCCAAAATCAGCCTAGATTAACCCATAATTTCCCATGAATTCTGAACACGAATTTACACTCCTCCACCAATGTTCTGCACCCAGTTCTCAACTTCCTGACAACTTTTGAGATTCTTAGAGACAGAATTGAAATTCGATTTCTTCATAAGAAATGTAGCCATATATTTCTAGTTTAATCCAAATTAAAAATCGTCTTGTTTGGACAACTAGAGAAAATGTTATGGCTAACAAACCGAAGCACATTCAGTGAATATTTTCCAGATTACTACCAATTTTGTTTCTAATTCTTTATTAACATAACTCATATCAAGATCATTTTTACTACTTAATTTACTCCTCATTCTCAACTTCAATTCAAATCAACATTATCCATAGTGAAAATTAGATCCATGAATAATCATGAACACGAATAATAGAACATACATATGTGTACATATCCTTCATCAACTTGCTCCACATATTTAACTTCATTTTTGCTTTCATTTCATTTCTAACTTTCACCTTGATTTTTCCTATTCCAAAATTTCTTATCCACCAAAAACACCGTACCAAATCTTGAATCTATCCACTTTTATCATTCTCTACTTTACTCTTTTCTATAAATTCTTGGTTCAAGAACTCTTCATTCATTTGTTCTTAATTTGTGACTAACCACCAAAATTTCTCATTCAATAGCTCTAATCTTTCATGAAAAGTTCGGGGTCTAACACTTCTAACAACTAGTCTTAGAATTATCAACTAACATTGTTCATGTTAAAGGTACTAAGCTTGCATTACAATTTGTTAATTTCGTTATTGGGTTTAACCTAATTCAAAGGATTTTTGTCAACCTATCTTTAAGTTTGCAATTAGCTCCTTTCAACTACGATAAATCTATTCATACATATGAGTTCTCAAATCTATATTATGAAATCAAATTATGCACTAATACTCTGGATCTATTAGAGCATATATTAAACATGGAATTGAATCACAATATATCAGTCAAAATAATTGCATTAAATAAAAGAATTAAAATATGTTATAGCACAAAACTAAGGTTCATCTTACCTAGATGCTAAAGTTGTTTAGTTACATATAATAGAAAACAAAATCAATCATAAATAAAAAAGGAATAGAAAATTAAGAGATTTTTGGAAAATAAGTAAGAGATTCATTCAAAAGGTGGAAATTACAAAGAGAAATGAATATAAACTCTAATAGTTAGAGTTTATACAAACCAACTAACTATATAGTCTAAAAATTCCAATAACAACACGTTCTATATTCTCATTTGCTACCTGATGCGACTATAGATGAGTTGTTGATGAGAAGTTACTATAATTGTCATTCTAAGCTTGAGATAAAACTCTGTCTAATTGTATTTTTTGTAATCTTCTGCATTCCCAAATATCTTTATGTTTCTCATTCTCTAAATGAAATGCATTAGCATAGCAAAACTAAACTTAAACACCTTTTGATCCTCTTTACTTGTTCAGTTTAGGCCATTTATCTAAGCCAAATGATCTCCCCAACTAAGATTTTTGTCTTATTGCTTAGCTACGCTGAGAAATTTTTGCCAAAGTTGTCTTATATGACCACACTTGAAGAAGATATGATCTAATGTTCATCATCTCTAGAGCATAAAAGGTCGAATCTATCTGAAATCTAGAATTTTATCCAGTCTTTGGTTCCTTTTGCATAGCTTCTAACTAGAGAATGAATAAATGGGCTTGAGATATTCCAAAACCCCAATTCAACTTATGAAGAGGAAATCTTATGAGTGTACCATTCAACAACTATTTAGATGATTGAGCAGTCAATTTGTGTGAACTACATAAATCTCATCTGATTTCATTTTCTTGCTTCTAATTTAGTAAGTGGCATGTATTCTACTATTGGTTTGGTTCTCCTGTCCATAAATAAAGAGTTCATAATTATAAATCCCCATTTTATCTCTTATCTAATGTTGTTGCAAGGTAGAGGTTTAATCTTTTATTCTAATGGATATTTCAATGATTTCTTCATATCTTCTATGGATAAAAATTGCCTCTCCTAATTGATCTCCACCTCTATAATCATCTCTAAATGTCTTTTCCCCGATTTGGCCTTCGATCATGTCTTTTTATAGTAATTTTCAAGGTTGTGGGTGATACGAGATCTGATACATAGGTGTGCAATAGACTGTGTATAACCTAAAATCTCTAGAATTTATGAATCTACATGGCATGAGAAACTTAAATAGCCAGATACATGGTAGTGTATCACTTCTTTGTTTGAAATTGTTATTTTATACTGTGTTTTAATCTGAATTCTTCTCTGTTTTGTCCATACAGGCAATTATAATCTATATATGCACTAGGGGTGACTTAAGTACCAAAAATGCAATAAAAGTACAAAATATCAAGAAAAGTACATCAAATTTGGGTGTATAAATCTGGTCAAATATGAATCTACCAGTGGTGATCAGTTTGGCTTCAGACTTTATGACCTAGAGAAGCAAAAGGTGGTCAGGAGCAAGCATGTGATGTTCTAGGAGAAAAAGAGAGGTGCTTATGTTTTGAGTGGGGATAAATCATCACACTACAGCTCATCAAATGGAATAGCTAGTTCTTCATCAATTCCTTTGACTATTGGGCAGTCTACAGGTGAAGAAGATGAATTGTGTGACCAAACACACATTAGTGGGATTGGATACAATTTGATAATGAAAATTTATATAAACCACATACAGATAATACCAGAGATGAAACCAATAAGGATACTGAGTAGAGGGAGCAATTAGATCCAATAGCTGATGAAACACAACTTCGAAGGTTAAAAAGAGAGAAAAGGCCTTATACAAGGTATCTAAATTCTGAATAGCTATTACTTACTGATGATGGGGAGCCTGAGAATGTGTAAGAGGATGCATCTTGTGATGACAAGGATTTCTCGCTCACAGCTATAAATGAAGAAATGGATTCTTTGCAAAAGAATAATATATATGATCTTGCAAAGCTTTCAAAAGACAAAAAGGTATTGAAGAATAAATGTGTGTTCAAGATAAAGAGATATGGCAATAAGCTAGTAAAACACAGTATAAGGTTGGTAGTGAAAGAATTCAGTCAAAAGAAGGCTATTGACTTTGATGAAATCTTTTCATCGGATGTCAAGATGACCTAAATCTAAACAATTTTGAGTTTAACTGCCTGTTTGGAGCTTGAACTTAAATAGTTGGATATTAAAACAACATTCTTGCATGGAATTTCAAAGAGGAGATATACATAGAGCAGCCAGAAGGTTTCAAAGCTAAAGGCAAAGAAAATCTGATCTACAAGTTAAAGAAAAGTGTATATGGTTTAAAACAAGCTCCAAAGTAGTGGTATCAGAAGTTTGATTCCTTTATGATAGATCATGGTTTCAATTGAACTTATGTCTATGCTTGCATGTATTTCAAGAAGTTCTTAGTTGAGAACTTTATCGTTTTTCTTCTTTATGTTGATTATGGGTCAAAACATTAGAAGAATCTGAACGTTGAAGGAGGATTTGTCAAAATCTTTTGATATGAAAGATTTGGGACCCACAAAACAGATTTTAGGCATTGAGATAACATGAGAATTGAAGGATAAGTGATTGTGGTTATCTCAGGAGAGATATATTGAGTGAGTGCTTGAAAGGTTCAATATGTAGCACGCCAAGTTAGTTAACATACCACTAGAATCTCACTTTAAGCTTTGTAAGTGTGCATGTCCCTTAATATAAAAGGAGAAATATGATATGTACTCTATTCCATACTCCTTTACACTAGGGTCTTTGATGTTGCAATGGTGTGCACAACGTCAAATATTGGTCAAGTTGTTGGGATGGTGAGAAAATTCTTGTCAAATCTATGAAAAGTTCACTGTGAAGCAATAAAATGGATTATGAGATACTTGAGAGGCACATCAAAGTGGATTTTATGCTTTGGTGATGGTGAGCCAATTCTAGAAGGTTTTACAGATGCAGATTGGTTGAAGATCTTGATGGAAGAAAATTCACTGATGTCTTTCATTCAAGGTTTTAGGTGGAGCCATCTTATGGCAATCCAAGCTACGATTGAAGTATAATATATAGCTATAGTGGAAGCTTGTAAGGAGATGCTTTGGCTGAAAAGGTTCCTTCAAGAGTTGGATGTGAAGCAAGAAGACTATGTAGTATTTTATGATACTCAAAGAGCTATTGAATTAAGCAAAAATACTACGTATCACTCTCGTACAAAGCATATACATTTCAGATATCATTAGGTGAGGTTGTGATAGAAAAGCAACAATTAATGTTGAAGAACTTTTATACAAATTTGAAAGGTGTTGATATACTTACTAAAGTGGTTCCTAGAAACAAACATTAGATTTATTATAAGCTTATTGGTATGTATCTCTAGTAGATGATGCATAATAACGGGTCTTCCCTATATTTAGGTTGAAGTGGGATATTGTTTAGTGTCCAACCCTATTTTGAGACTTTTGGTAATCGTATACACCTTGATAGTTCATGAGAGTGACGAACAAATGAAGACAAAATATCTCATTTAGGGAGATACACATTCTTGTAGAGTGCTACAAGTCTATGTCTTGAATTACACGACCATGTAGATCAACCATGTATGTCTCTGTAAACTTGTTAAGAAAGTGTCAAGAGCCCAAGACATACGTAGTCTTGTACACACTTCTATAAAGATACATGACTATGTAACTCTCTATAACCATTTATATTTGCGACTAAGGCGTTGTTGAAAGATACATGTTACTTACAAGGTCATGTAAGTGACTTTGTAAGTTACCAAAAAATTTATTCCATGATATAAAAGAGAAAAATATGTAGGTGTTTATAGAGGTTGTAGCTGCAATGTCCAAAGATCAGGAAAACAGAGAGAAGGCAAAGAGTGTTGTACTCTCATCCTTGTTTAATTGTTTTGGGGATTGGTTTGAGTGATTGTTGATTATAACTTCAACTATGGTTTCAATTATGAACTTGGTGAGACAAGTTCTTGTTGGGGAATGAGAGATCAAATTTTTCTATAAATCTTTATTGAGTTTAGTGGATTTATTTGCCGATTTGTCGCGTACTTTTTCCCTCTTGACTGGAAGATTTTTTACGTAAATCTTGGTTTTTGTTTCATTGTTTAAAGTTTCTTATTCTCATATTATTTTGTTTTTGTAACTTAAAGACTTCTTTCTTGTCATTGAAATTTGATTGATCTTTTAAAGACTTGTGTTATTTGTATTCCAACACTTTTATGGTTCGTGAGATGACAACCAAGTGAAGACAAAATGGATGATAGGTAAATCAAGCCTTTATGGATAGATGACCCATGTAGAGTGCCACATGCCCATATTCTCTATTTACAAGCTATATGTATCAACCATGTAAGTCTTTGGAACTGTGTGAAGGAAGTGAAAGGTGAAGACATACATGCCCATGTTTGGATCTTACACGATTAATGATGTATCTCTTTATGATCATATACATCTGCCAGTGAGGCAATGTTGAAGATACTCAATCACTAACATAGCCATGTATGTGATTGTATACTGTATAGAAAAATCTATTTCGTCATATAAAAGAGAAGATATGTAGGTTTTGCATGTGTGAGAAACTAAACACTAAAAAGTGAGGAAAACACAAAGAGATCAAGTAGTATAGTATTCTCATCCTTTTGTGATTATTTTTGGGATTGATTTAAGATTCTGTTGATTCACATATCAACTTTGGTTTCAATCCTGAAACTTTATAAGACAAGTTGTAGTTATGGGATGAGATATTTAAATTTGTAAATCTTTATTTGATTTTAGTAGATTTGCTTATTGGTTTGGCCCGTGGTTTTTCCCTCGGTGTTTTATTTTTTATTAAGTTTTCATTCTGATACTGATATTTGCTGATTAAACTTAAAGAGTATGTTATTGTTGCTTTTGGTTGATCTTTTAGAGAGTTGTGTTTTTTGTCTCCCAATAAGTGATATCGATGGAAACAGCTCTATAGTCAAGTTGACATCAACAAACTATTCTATTTAGAGACCTATGATAGTGTACGTTCTATGTTGCAGGGATCTCTCTAATTCTATTGCTATGGAAAAAAGTGTGAAGGGTGATTTTCCTTTAAAACTTGAAAAGATGCTAGATTAAGAATGGGAGAAGATGAAACAAAAATACTTTAGGCATGATTGAGATGTGGAAAAAGATAGAAGGACTCTATAAAAGGAAGATTGCCTATAATAAGGCCTCTATGATTAAAAGACCTGTAAACTTAAGGCTGAAACCTAAAAAATCTATATCACGGCATTTGAGTGATTTTTAGGATATAATCACCACGCTTACAGCGATGAAGATCATTCCTGATGACGAGCTTTGAGCCTTATTCTTATAAAGTTTGCTACCGAATAGCTAGGAGATGCTGGTGGTGACAATAAGCAATTCAACTCCTAAAGGTGTGCTTTCTTTGGACATAATCAAAAGAGTATATTCAATGAAGAATTAGAAGAAAAGAGATGGGAGTTGACAACGTGCAGGATATTGTGGTAAAAAGTAGGAGAAAGAGCAAAAGTAGGGGTCCTCAAGGTTATGGCAAGTCTAATAATCGATTATATCACTGTGTTCTGAGTGACTAATTGATTTGGTAGCTTTATATCATTGTGTTCTAAAAGTGGGGTACTTACCAAACTATAAAAGCGAAGATTTTGGGAGCATAAAGATGGGTAATTAAAATTCTACCAGGATGGTTGGTATGGGTGATATTAGAGTTCAAAAAAACGTAAATTGCTTACTAAACTTCAAAGATGTACAACACATTCTCTATTTAAGGTAAAATATGTTATCGACTAATGTGTGAGATAAAGAAGGATTCCAACACACTTTTGGGGATAGGAAGTGGAAACTATCTAAGGGATCAATTATTGTTACTCAAGGAGAGTTAAGTTACACATTGTATAACACACACTTAAAAGTGTGTAGTGGTGGAGAAGTATACACAGTTAAAGAGTAAACTTATCCAAATCTATGGCATCGACAATTGGTGCACTGAAGTGAGAAGAGATTAAAGTTCCTGGTTGGTAAATCCCTTATCCTAGTTAAGAATACACTATTGCTTAATCCTTGTGATCACTGTTTAGCTAGAAAGTAGTATAGAGTCTTTTTTCAAAGAAGATCTACAAGGAAGACTAAGAAATTGGAGCTGGTGCATTCAGATATCTGTGAACCAATTGGGAAGGGATCATTTGGAGGTAACAAATACTTTGTTACATTCGTTAATGATGCTTCGTGGAAGACTTAGGTGTACATTTTGAAAACAAAGAGTCAAATATTTGAAAATTTTCAGAAGTTTTATGTTATGATAGGAAAGGGAGTTGTGACGAAGCTAAAGTGCCTGCAGACAAATAATGGAGAAGAGCATATATCCAAAGTGTTTAAAGAATAATGTAAATTTCATGACATTAGACATGAGAAGGAGAAACTTGGTACTCCACAGCATAATGATGTTGTTGAGAGTATGAACAGAATAATTATAGAAAAGGTTCGTTGCATACTTAGAATGTCCAAGCTACCAAAGACATTTTGGGATGAAATAGTCCAACTGCAGTCTATTTGATCAACCTAGCTCCCTCATTTCCATTGGATTTTAAGATTCCTGAGAAAGCGTGGATAGGTAGAGATCCCACATGTCACAATCTTAGAATATTTGACTATAACATATTTAAACATATACCGAAGGCTCAGAGAAAGAAGCTTGACTCAAAGGTGCCTTGCATCTTTGTTAGCTATGGCGATGATCAATTTAGCTTCAAACACTATAACTTAAAGAAGCAAAAAGTTTTCAGGAGTAGGGATGTAGTATTCTAGGAGCATAAGAGAGGTGTAGATCTTTTAAGTGAAGAAAAAGTTACACACAGTAGCTCATCCTATAGCGTCATTAATTCTTCTCCACTCTCTACCACCATAAAGTAATCTGTAAGTGAAGGAGATGAAGTGTGTGACTAAACACACATTGATGGTGATTAGGTACAACCTATTAATGACGAGCTACACAAACCATATCCAGACAATGGTGAAGATAAAGTTGTTGAGGATAATGAGCAGGGAGAGCAAGCAACAAGATCTAACAACTAGTGAAATATAGATTCGAAGGTCGACGAGGGAGAAAAGGCCTTCGACCAGATATCTGGGTTCAAAATATTTGTTGATTACTGTCGAGGATGGGCCCGAGAATGTATAACAGGTAGCATCTTGTGAAACCAAATATCTTTAACTCTTGCCTATGAAGGAAGATATGAATTCTTTGAAGAAGAATGATACATATGAGCTTATGAAGATTCTAAAAGGTAAAAAGGACCCGTAAATAAGGTGTTTAAGATAAAGAAAGATGGTGACAATCTATTGTAGCATAAGGTAAGGTTTAGTCAAAAGAAAGGTATTGATTTTAATGAATTCTTTGTTGAGTAAATTAGTCAAAGAAGTTAGAGATGAATCGAGAGCAAGACCTTTTTATTAGGAGATATTAGAATATATATTACTTCCTTTTTTATATATCTTCCTTTTTCTGTATATTTTTTAGTTATAACAAATCCTAGTTAAGGACTATATATATGTGTAGAGATGTAAAGTGTCTGAGATATATGAAAAACGTTATTTTTTCCATTCACATTTCATGGTATTAAAGCCAGGATAAACTCTGTTTTTCTTTCATCTTTGTATCGCCTAAATCCTAATCTCATCCTCACCATGACTGAAAATGACCCACCTGCTCTACCCCTTAGAAACCTAACAACCCCTGACTCGAAAACACCACCAATCATCCAATATCAAACCAAAAATCCAAGCTTCAATGCTAGAATTATTTTAAATGAGACCAACTATGATGTTTGGGCTCAAATCGTGGAGATTCATGTAGCTGTCTATGAGAAGTTGACACATGTTCTCAGTGATGAAGCACCACCGGCAAAGATAGATCCAGCTTACAATAAGTGGAACGTTGAAAACCCAAAGGCCCGAGGTTGGTTACTTACGTCAATGACACTAGATTTGATGAAGAGATCTATGAGATTACCAATGGCTCGTGCAATCTGGAGGGCTCTTGCCAAAGCCTATTATGATGGAGGTGGTGAGGCATAACTGTTCTCCTTACATCAACGAGCCTTCATGACACAACAGGTTGGTCAGACACTTCTAGCGTATTATGGCGAACTATCGGAGATCTTCATAGAATTAGACTGCCGTGACAAGGTTGTTATGAAGGACCCCGAGGATATTGTCACCCATAAAACATCTGTTGAAACGTTGTGAATATACATGTTTTTTAATGGACTTGGTGTTGAGTATGATCAAGTTTGCGGAGAAATACTTCGCATGGAACCAAAATCGGACCTTAAAGAAGCATATGCATATATAAGGAGAGAAGCAAATAGGAAGGCCTTGAGTCGTAGTGACAATCCAAATGAAGCTGCTACAATGTTTACATGGAATCAAGGAAACAAAAAGGACAAAGGAAAAAAGGAATCGAAAGAAACCAGCAAAAGCTATAGGGTGTATAATCCTGAAACGAAGAAAGCTAGTAGCAGTTTGGAATGCATATATTGTGACTTACCAGGTCACACTTGAGAAAAATGTTATGAAAGAATCAGATATCCTGATTGGTGGGATCCAAAGAAGGCACCAGAATGCAAGGGTAAAGCAAATGTTGCACAAACAAGCCCTGTTGAAACAAAATCTGAAGGTATGGATTTTAAAATAGCCTTAGCTATGAAAATCTCCTCGTCTGTTAAGTCTCTGACTCCTCCTGCACTGTTTGGTTCAAATACATGGGTAATTGATTCGGGAGCGACTGAACATATGAATTATAATCAAACTGTGAAAAACTTGAAACTATCACAAATAAAAGACGTCACCACTGCTAGTGGAGAAAATGTACTCGTACTAGGTGAAGGATCCTTAACAGTGAATAACCTCAACCTTGAAAAAATTCTTGTCATACCATCTTTGAATTATAGTCTTTTATCTGTAGCACAAATAACCCATGCCTTGAATTGTATCATAATTTTTTGGCCTAATATTTATGTTTTCAAGCACTTCAAGACGAGGCAAACAATTGGCTCTAGGACTAGAAGAGGCAAATTATACTATCTGGATTTTACTATCACTTCTTCGAAAGCTCTGGCGACTGCTTCATGTTTATCAACTGGTTTTTCTAATATTCCTGAACTTTGGCTTTTACATAAATAGTTTGTTCATGCATCCTTTAGATATTTGAAATATTTGTTTCCAAATAATTTTTTGAATTATGAAATAAAGGATTTGAAATGTGATGTCTGTGAATTTACAAAATGCCAACGTGTATCTTTTCCACCAAGTACCACTCGAAGTCCTAAACCTTTTATAGCAATGCATTCTGACATATGGGGTCCGTCACGTGTGTCCACATTAAATGGTGCTAAATGGTTTGTAACTTTTATAGATGATTTTAGCAGAAAGACGTGGATTTGCTTAATGAAACATAAAAGTGAGGTAGGAGAATTACTTAAGAAATTTTACAACATGGTTGAAACACAGTATCATAAGAAAATTCAAATCTTTAGGTTGGATAATGGAGGGGAATTTACTAGTCATCTATTAAAGGATTTTTTGCACAAAAATGGAATGATTCATCAAACTAGTTTTCCTAATACACCGCAACAAAATGGTGTAGCTGAACGTAAAAATAGACACCTGTTAGAAATTACTAGATCCATGTTAATAGGAGCAAATAAGCCTCCTTCATATTAGGGTGAAGCTATTATGGCATCTACATATTTGATAAATAGGTTGTCGTCATGAACCTTGGGTTTTAAAACACCTTTAGATACCTTATGTTTGCATGTAGAGACACCAACATCAATGAATTTACCTCCACGTGTATTTGGATGTACTGCTTTTGTAAATTTGCAAAGCGTAGACAAAGGAAATAAATTAGAACCTAGAGCATATAAATGTGTTTTTGTAGGATATGGCATCAATAAAAAAAGTATATAGATGTTATTGTCCACAACAACAAAAAATGTATGTCACATTAGATGTTAAATTTCATGAAAATTGTATGTGTTATAGTAAGGGGGAGCAAATTGCAAGTAAGGGGGAGAGCATCACAAAAACTAGTGATTTAAAATACTTGCAGTTAGGAAATGGTATTGTACAAAATGACAAAAATGAATCTCATGAACATGAACCACCACCAACATCAAAACCATGCACACATAGAAATGAAAACAAGCAAAGTGCACATAATGGAAATGAAATTGCTTCTAAAAGTCCAAATGATATTGAATCCGAAACATGTATCAGCCAACCTGGAAATAATATCAGTCAGTTAGAACCAAACAAAACTGAAATTTGTTTTCAAAATGAAAATCATCTTGAAAAAAATTAAAACAGGTGATATGCATGAGTTATGTACATCTCCTAGAATTGAAAACGAAGATGAAGATAGTATAATTGATTCTTCCAAACCAGTGCAAACACTGCCAAGTCAAGATGACCAAGTAAGTACAAAGATTCTTCCATATCGTAGTAACTGTGGAAAACCAAAGAGTCATATGAACCCACTCTTTCTTCTACATCAAAGTAGCCTATTGCTAACTATGTATCTTATCACTGAATCACAAGGGAATCTCAGTCTTTTTTGAATCAAATATATACTGTAAGTGTTCCTAACAATATGCAGGAGGTGTTGGAAGATGCTAGATCGAGGAAAGCAATGGAGGAAGAAATGAGTTCACTTGAAAAAAAATAAAACATGGGAGATGGTTTATTTACCTGATGGAAAAAAACCTGTGGGATGTCGATGGGTGTATGACGTGAAACACAAAGCCAATGGTGAAATTGAAATATTCAAGGCAAGGTTAGTGGCAAAAGGGTATAGTCAGAAATATGGCATAGATTATGGAGAAACATTTGCACCAGTTACCAATATCAATACAGTACGTATTCTTTTATCCTTAGCTGCTAATTTTGATTGGCCCTTACATCAATATGATGTAAAAAATGCATTCTTGCATGGTACCCTTAAAGAAGAAGTATATATGGAGTTACCTCCTGGTAGTGTCTTGAAAAAAATGGAAGTAATAAGGTGTGTAAATTAAAAAAAAATCTTTGTATGGTTTGAAACAATCTCCAAGAGTTTGGTTTGGGAGGTTCACCTCTTCTATGCAATTTTTTGGTTATAAACAGTGTAATTCGGATCACACACTATTTTTGAAACGAAATGGTGGGAAAATTACTATCCTAATCATTTACATAGATGATATGATTGTGACCGGAGATGATGAAAAGGAGAAGCAAATGTCACATGAATACCTATCAAAGCAGTTTGAAATGAAGGATTTGGGAAGTCTTAAATTTTTCTTAGGCATTGAAGTGTTAAGATCAAAGAAGAGAATATTTTTAACACAAAGGAAATATGTGATGGAATTGCTTAAGGAAGTAGGCATGTTGGCAGGGGCGGATCCAGAAATTATTTTGAGTGGGGGAAAAATATTTAAAGTACTCTTATAATATTGAAAAATACAAATATTTTTATATTTGATAAACAAAACATTACATCATTGTCTTGAGCTTCTTACATATAATCTATTACAATCGTTCCCTACGAGTCCTCATATTTTGATATCGCTGTAAAATTTTCTCATTGTCAGTACTATTGAAGATATCTTTCTCAATATATGTGATCAAACAGTCATTCATCTATGAATCTTCGATCCGATTGCACAAGCGATTTTTCACTATCTTCGTTGTAAAAAATACTCTTTCCACCGATGCAGTAGCAATAGGCAAAATCAAAGCTAATCTCGCAAGTAAAAACACCAAAGGGTACAAAACATCCCTTTTTGTTTCAACTAGCTTCTTGTCGAGATTACTAATCCCATTTAATATCGAAAATTGATCATCAGATTGCACATGAATAATATATTGTTAAGTTGATCACCAAGAGTAATAAGCTCTACTTTAGAGAAATCAGAAGGATAAAATTCAACAAGTTGAATCAATTTTAGCTTATCAAAAGCATAAAAAGAGTCATTTGGATTTAAGCATGCCACACAAATAAACAACTTGGTATTTAGCTCATTGAAGCGATTGTTGAGCACTTGAAGT
>JANVCL010060758.1:0-24311 GCA_026546855.1 Erythroxylum incrassatum
GGAAATAGGCTTAGAAGCGGCCATTTTTTAAAGACCTCGTAACAGAGCACTGGTTTATAAAGAGTTAATATAATTAACTAAGTTAAACGCGCCGAAGATTTAACGGATCTAAACAATATACCGAAACCTTGTACATAGATAAATTTTCTTATACAAATGGCTCCACTATACAAATGGATCCACTATACAAATAGCTCCACTATACAAAATGGCTCCACTATACAAACAGCTCCACTATACAAATGCCTCTATTGTGCAAATACCTCCACTGTGGAGAGGGTAGCTTATTTTGAAAATTATTAGGGTAGAAAGGGTCAATAGGATTTATCTGTGGGGTAGCGGAACGTTGGGTTATACTTAGAAGGTATATCATCGATACACCTTAAATTGGAAAGGAGTAACGTGAGAATCGGTATTACGGAGAAAAAACTCCTTGAGATAATCCCAAGCGATAATGCTGACATGAGTAACGAAAAAGGGAAAGCCCCTCGCCTTAAGCTTATGGAATTAATTTAAAAGTACCGGCCCCTAAACTTACTGATCTGCCTTAAAGGATTAAGCGATGGGAAAATCGAAAGGGATAATTTAAAAACCTTCAGGTAAAAAGGTTCAGGAAAAAGGATTATCTGGCTTGTAAATGTAGCTAAGTAATATGTTAAATAGCCATAGTACCGTACCTAAAAACTACCTCAAGTAAGCAAGTAGAGTATACAAAGGCGTTTGAGATAACAATCATTAAGGAACTCGGCAAAATGACACCGTAACTTCGGGATAAGGTGTGCCACTATATAGGAAGTCTAAACGGTTGTGAATTTTTACCACGTAACAGGGGTAAATCCTCATGCAAAAATTTGAAGAAAATTATTTGTTTTATTTCCTCATCTTTATGCATGAGTTGATGCGTTCTTAGGAACAGACTGTGTAAATGGCTGTAATAATACGTAATTCCCTATATAGGAGGAGACATAAAATGGTGTTGTACGACTGTTTAATTAAAACAAAGCACTTTGCATAAGATATTAAGTCAAAGTATTGAGTGTGATTTCTGCCCGATGTTGGCTGGTTAACGGATTTTCTTAGCTAAATAAATATAGGCTAGGTTTTGAAGGAAACCCCAATCAATGGCGGCCTTACCGATGAGGGTCCTAAGGTAGCGGAATACCCTGGCCGTTAAATGCGGTCTTGCATGAATGATTTAACGATACAACAGCTGTCTCAATGATTGTCTCAGTGAAATTGGAATAACTGTGCAGATACAGTTTTCTTCTAGTTAGACGAGAAGACCCTATGCAGCTTTACTGTTGCTAATTATTGAGTATGATATAACGGATTGTAGTGTAAAAGGTAATCTATTAGATAATATTGAAACACCTTTATTTAGTTTATCATATTAAACATAAGTATTACAAACCATTTTTATGGAGAAATAGACATAAGTAGTTATTATTATTTATGTGTAATACTTTCACTTATCTTTAAATAAATATCTGTCTTTAATTAAGACATAAAAGTTAATACTATTTCTTAACAAGTGATATTATAGAGACACTTGCTAGTGGACAGTTTATGCGGGGCACAGATCCCACAAAAAGTACCTGGGTATATCCAAAATTAATTTTTGTATATTAGTTAGTTAATACTAACTATTTTGGTTTAAACGCATCTGCGTTTACATCAACTTATTTTAATAATAGTTTGTTATAGTTTGTTATTAAATCTATCCACTTATATAATCTATTTAAATTAGACATGTTTTTTTAAGAAAGTAAGATTTTAACTATATGGGGAATAGATTTTAATCATATATTAATTGTAGAGAAGCTTTCTTCTTTCACAATAATATTTTAAGTTGTTTTAAAAAGATAGTATTTTAAAATGATATTTAATGTAAATTTTAAAGTTTAATGGCATAATCTTGCTTTACTGTTTGACTTACACGTCTATCAGTCGCGTAAGCGGGGCATAAGATCACAAGATGCATAAAGGAAAGGTCTTGGATTATTGAAAAAGCTACGCTAGGGATAACAGGCTAATTGCGCCAGAGAGTACAAATTGAGTGCGCAGTTTGGCACCTCGATGTCGGCTTAGCTCATCCACATGAATGTAGGAATCATGAAGGGTACGACTGTTCGTCGATTAAAGAGCTACACGAGCTGGGTTAAATACGTCGTGAGACAGTATGGTTTCTATCTTCTAGAGAAAATTAGAGTAAAATAAAGATAGCCCCTTCGTACGAAAGGAGTTGGGTATGGTAACCTCTGGTTTATCTGTTGTTTTATAAAGTTATAATAACTTGACTTCTCTATAGGAAATACCTATAATGAGTGAATATTAAATTTGCAAAATAATAGAAATAGTCGAAAAGCACGGCAGAAAAGCTATGTTAGTTAAAGATAAGTGCTGAATGCATCTAGGTACGAAACTTACTTTAAGATACTCTTAAATATACGTGGTATACTACTACGAATTATAATAATTGTATAGGCTTTAGCTTTAATAATAGTAATATTTTCAGGCATAAAGTACTAATTTTATTAAATACTAAATGTTAAACTTATCATATATTAAATAAACCTGTTATATTTGTATGTAATATACATTATATAATAATATATCTCTTGCTAGAGATTCCATATTCAAATACTTCAATTTAAAATCTTTACATTTAATTATGTTATGTCGTATAATTGACAATTTATATATTTAATACTATATGCCTCAATTAGTACCTTTCTTTTTTATAAATCAAGTAATATTTGCATTTACAATTCTAGTTTTATTAATATATGTTTTTTCAAAATATATATTACCTAGATTTGTACGTTTATTTGCAGCACGTGTTTTTATAAGTAAATTATAAATATAATAAACACTTCTGTTCCTTGCGTAGACTTAATGGAAAGAAAACCTTTATATACCTTTTAATAAATAGATATCAATTATTACATAATGAGAAATTTTTTAAATATAACTAGTCCATTAGATCAATTTGAAATAAGAAATCTATTAAGTATAGACGCTCCTGTATTAGGTAATTTATCTATATCCTTGACTAATATAGGATTATATTTAACAATAGGTGGATACTTAGTATTTATTATAAGTTTATTATCTACTAACAGTAACAAATTAGTACCAAACGCATGATCTGTTTCTCAAGAATCTATATATGCCACTGTGCACAGTATAGTAACAGGACAAATTAATGAAAAAAATGGTCAAATATATTTTCCATTTATGTACGTTTTATTTGTATTTATATTAGTAAATAATTTAATAGGTATGGTGCCTTATAGTTTCGCTTCTACTAGCCATTTTATATTAACATTTTCATTAAGTTTCACAGTGGTTTTAGGTGCAACTATATTAGGATTAAATAAACATGGGCTTAAATTCTTTTCTTTATTCGTACCTTCTGGTTGTCCTTTAGGTTTATTACCTTTATTAGTGTTAATAGAATTTATATCTTATTTAGCCAGAAATGTGTCATTAGGTTTAAGATTAGCAGCTAATATTTTATCTGGACACATGTTACTTAATATTCTTAGTGGTTTCACTTATAATATAATGACTTCTGGATTTATATTCTTCTTTTTAGGACTATTCCCTTTAGCATTTATAATAGCATTCTCTGGATTAGAATTAGGTATAGCATTTATACAAGCTCAAGTTTTTGTTGTGTTATCATGTTCTTATATTAAAGATGCATTAGAATTACATTAAATACAATAAATATATTTACATTATTGTGATATATATCTTATATACACGGAAAGTATGATGCTTATTAATTTATAAAGATACAAATCTGGGTACATTACAGAGAATATTAAAAATTTAATTTTTATGAAAAAACAATCCTTTAGGTTTTATTTTAGTATTATATAGAATTACAAAACTCATCTTATTTATATCCAATTATATATTTATTATGCAATATTTAATTATAATAATAAAGGCCTGGTTAGCATAAAAGTAATGTTACCGTTTTGTAATCGGTAGAAGTAAGTGCGATACTTACACTAGGCTATCACTAGATAAATTTATAATAAAGTGGATTGATGTAAAAGTCGCATAATTGGCTCATGACCAGTAAGTAGAGGTGCAATTCCTTTATCCACATAATAAATTCAACGGATTAGAGCCAGGTTGGTTAGGCGCCTCATTTGGGTTGAGGAATAGTTATGTTCGAACCATAATAATCCGATTACTGCACTTAATATGAATACAATAAATTCTTACTAGCTTAATGGTAGAGCAGGATACTTCTAATATCTAGATTTAAGTTCGATTCTTAAGTGAGAATAGTATGACTTTATCTATACACCCTTTCCTTATTTTTCTTTAATAATATATAAGCTTTTTTTTATTATATTTAATACTTTTAGCAAAAAAGGGATTAGCTCAATTGGTGGAGCAACCGTTTTACACACGGAAGGTCAAGTGTTCAAGTCACTTATCCCTTATTATTAATTCTAACTGAAAAAAGAGATTTGGCTGAGTGGTTTAAAGCGGTAAGCTTGAGACTTATTTGATTTAATTAATCACATCCGTTCGAATCGGATATTCTCTGATTTACTACAGTATATAGTATCTTATAACTTATTTATATGCGTTTTTATAATAAGTTTAATTTACTATAAACTTTCATAATCTTGTGTTAAATTTTTTGTATCTATATACACTAACTAATAATTAATTACATATGTCTAATTTAAATAGAAGTTTATTTCAGGGGCACCCTTTCCATTTAGTATCTCCGTCTCCTTGACCTATATTTACTTGCGTTAGTTTACTTACTTTAACTACAAGTACTGTATTGACAATGCATAGTTTTGCCTTAGCAGGATACTGATTACCTGCTGCAATAATTTTGTGAATATCTAGTATGTCTTTCTGATTTAGAGACGTTATATCAGAAGGTACTTTTATAGGTAATCATACTTTAGCTGTGCAAAAAGGATTAAATATGGGTGTTGCTCTTTTTATAGTTTCTGAAGTTTTCTTTTTCCTTGCTATATTTTGAGCTTATTTTCATAGTGCCTTATCACCAACTGTAGAGTTAGGAGGACAATGACCTCCTTTAGGTATAGAAGCTATAAACGCATTTGAATTACCGTTACTTAATACAGTGATATTATTAGCTTCAGGTGTAACTATAACATACTCACATCATAGTTTAATACAAGGTAATAGAAACGGTGCATTATACGGAGCATTATTTACTATAGTGTTAGCCTTAATATTTACAGGTTTTCAAGGTGTAGAATATTCAGTTTCTTCATTTACACTATCAGATGGTGCTTTCGGGTCATGTTTCTACTTTGGAACAGGATTTCACGGATTACATGTTATAGTAGGTACAATCTTTATAGCTGTAGGTTTTTGACGTTTACTTGCTTACCACTTGACTGAAAATCATCACTTAGGTTTAGAAGCAGGTATACTATATTGACATTTTGTTGATGTAGTATGATTATTTTTATTTCTTGCCGTATACTACTGAGGGTCTTAAGTTTTAAAATAAAAAAGGTGTATATAGTTCAATAGGTAGAACAACTGTATGTGGCACAGTAAGTTTTCTGTTCAAGTCAGAATATACACCCTATTAATCACCTAGTACATTTAATATAAACAAATTTATATAAAAAAGCCCGAGTAGTTCAATAGGTTAGAACGTTAATTTCATGCATTAAGAATGAGAATTCGAATTTCTCCTCTGGCTAATAAAATATAACATAATATTATAAATATATTTTAAGATTAACCTGTATTTTAATAAAATATTAATGAATTTATCTCTTATATTATTTTTAATAGGTATATTAGGTTTTGTATTAAACAGAAAAAATATAATCTTAATGCTTATTTCAATTGAAATAATGTTATTAGCTATTACATTTTTAATTCTAGTAAGCTCACTTAACTTTAATGATATATTAGGTCAAATATATGCTATTTATATAATAGCAATTGCTGGAGCTGAATCAGCAATAGGATTAGGTATACTTGTTGCATTTTATAGATTAAGAGGAAGTATTGCAATAGAAAATAAATAATGTATTTAACTATGATATTTTTACCTTTATTAGGTTCAATTTCTTCAGGTTTTTTTGGTAGAAAAATAGGGGTGACAGGGTCTCAGTTAATAACTTGTGGATCCGTATTGCTTACCACTATTTTTGCAATAATTGCTTTTTTTGAAGTAGGTATTAATAATATACCAGTGTATATACAATTATTTAAATGAATTGATTCTGAAACATTAAATGTTTCATGAAGTTTTGTTTTTGATTCTCTTACTGTATCTATGTTAATACCTGTGTTAATAGTTTCATCTTTAGTGCACATATATTCTATAGGTTATATGAGTCATGACCCTCACAATCAAAGATTTTTTAGTTATTTAAGCTTATTCACTTTTATGATGATAATATTAGTTACATCTAATAATTATTTGCTAATGTTTGTTGGATGAGAAGGAGTAGGTGTTTGTTCTTATTTATTAGTTAGTTTCTGATTTACTAGAATAGCTGCAAATCAAAGTTCTATTTCTGCCTTTTTAACAAATAGAGTAGGAGATTGTTTCTTAACTATAGGTATGTTTGCTATTTTATGATCATTTGGTAATATAGATTATGCTACAGTTTTTTCTGTAACACCTTTAATGAATGATAATTTAATAACTATTATAGGTATATGCCTATTAATAGGAGCAATGGCCAAAAGTTCACAAGTGGGTCTTCACGTATGATTACCTATGGCTATGGAAGGTCCTACACCAGTTTCCGCTTTAATACATGCGGCTACTATGGTTACTGCAGGTGTTTATTTATTAATGCGTAGTTCTCCTTTAATAGAATATAGTAATACTGTATTATTACTGTGTTTATGAATAGGTGCTATAACTACAGTAT
Source organism: Erythroxylum incrassatum (assembly GCA_026546855.1). Taxonomy (NCBI): domain Eukaryota; kingdom Viridiplantae; phylum Streptophyta; class Magnoliopsida; order Malpighiales; family Erythroxylaceae; genus Erythroxylum; species Erythroxylum incrassatum. The sequence continues at coordinate 6,918 of JANVCL010060758.1, forward strand.
TTAGTTCTCTTATTGGTTTATTTCAACAAGATATAAAAAAAGTTATTGCCTATTCAACTATGAGTCAATTAGGTATGATGGTTATAGCGATAGGTTTATCATCTTATAACGTAGCCTTATTCCATTTAGTAAATCACGCTTTTTATAAAGGATTACTTTTCTTAGGGGCTGGTGCTGTTATACATGCTGTATCAGATAATCAAGATTTTAGAAGATACGGTGGACTAAGACAATTCTTACCATTAACCTATTCAGTTATGTTAATAGCCTCTTTAAGTTTAGTAGCATTCCCTTTTATGACAGGTTTTTATTCTAAAGATTTTATACTTGAATCTTCGTATGGTCAATTTTATTTTTCTAGTATATCAGTTTACTTTATAGCAACAATAGGTGCAATGTTTACTACATTGTATTCAGTTAAAGTTTTATACTTAACTTTCTTAGCGAACCCTAATGGGCCTATTGTAAATTACAAGAATGCACATGAAGGAGATATATATATGAGTACTCCTTTAATTATATTAGCTATATTTTCTATATTCTTTGGTTATATAACTAAAGATATGTTTATAGGGTTAGGTACAAATTTCTTTGCTGATAATAGTTTATTTATTCACCCATCTCATGAAATAATGTTAGATACTGAGTTTGCTGTTCCTACTTTATTTAAAATATTACCTTTAATCTTTACTATTACACTTAGTATAATAGCTATTGTTATGTCTGAATTTATACCTAAAATGTTAATGTATTTTAAATTTTCTAGAGTAGGGTATAATATATTTGGTTTTTTCAATCAACGTTTTTTAATAGAATTATTTTATAATAAATACATTACAAATATGATTTTAAATCTAGGAGGACAAACTACTAAAATAATAGATAAAGGTTCTATAGAATTAGTTGGACCTTTTGGTTTAGAAAAAGGATTAACTTTTTTAAGTGGTAGAATATCTAAACTAGATACAGGTATTATAACATCTTATGCACTTTATATATTAGTTGGTTTAACATTTTACATGTTAGTTCCTTATATTAATTTAGTAGATAATAACTTATTGATAATAATTATATTTGCTTTATTGTCTTTAAGTAACACATATAAAGAATAAAAATAATTATTATTTAAAATACTAAAATATGCTATAAATACATTAATACGTGTAATTTAAAAATATCGTTTATCCTTTATAAAATGAATGGTAATTAGAGGGCAATATATTATTTAGCACTTTATGCTTTACAAGAAAGATTAAAAAATGTTACTTTTACTTTTATTATTAGTACCCTTAATAGGTATATTTATTATTTCCACATTAACATATAAAGACACTTCACTTTTAGCTTTAAAACAAATCAAAATGATAGGTTTATCAACATCTATCTTTAATTTATTTATTTCTCTAATAGTATTTGCTCTATTTAATTTTAGTAGTAATCAATATCAATTTGTTCAAGAATATCATAATGTAAATAACTTTGATTTTTTTTTAGGTGTAGACGGTATATCTATATATTTTGTCTTACTTACTACTATAATAATGCCTATTTCACTATTATCTAACTGAACATCTATATCTGAAAACGTAAAATCTTATGTAATAATAGTTTTGTTGTTAGAAACGTTATTACTAGCGGTATTTTTAGTACTGGATATATTACTGTTTTATATTTTTTTTGAGAGTATATTACCACCTTTATTTATATTAATAGGTTTATTTGGTTCTAGTAATAGAGTAAGAGCTAGTTTTTATCTATTCTTATACACTTTATTAGGTTCATTATTCTTATTATTATCTATTTTAACAATGTTATCTATAATGGGTACTACTGATTTTGATGCTTTGTATAAAACTAATTTTAACTTTTACACACAATTAGTTTTATTCGGTGGTATTTTTATAGCTTTTGCTGTTAAAACCCCAACTATATTTCTAAATACTTGACTTTTAAAAGCTCACGTTGAATCACCTCTTGGTGGTAGTATTATATTAGCAGGAATAGTATTAAAACTTAGTTTATATGGTATATTAAGATTAATATTACCTTTATTACCTAAAGCTTATTTTTACTTTACATCAGTAATATATACTATAGGAGTTATAACAATAATATATGCCAGTTTTAGTACATTAAGAACTATAGATATTAAAGAGTTAATAGCTTATAGTTCAGTATCACACGCTGCAGTATATCTATTAGGTGTATTTAGTAATTCTATACAAGGTATTGAGGGAGGTATTGTTTTAGGTTTAGCTCATGGATTTGTGTCTTCTGGATTATTTATATGTGCAGGTGGTGTTTTATATGACAGATCATCTACCAGACTTATAACATTCTATAGAGGTATAACACAAGTAATGCCTGTCTTTTCTATACTTTTCTTTATATTATGTTTAGGTAATGCTGGTACTCCTTTATCACTTAATTTTATCGGTGAGTTTATGAGTTTATACGGAACTTTCGAAAGATTACCTTTATTGGGTGCATTAGCTAGTTCTTCTATAGTATTTAGTGCGGCATATACTATGTATATGTTCAATAGAATAGCTTTTGCATGTTCATTTTCTAAATTTTTCAAGTTTAGTATACCAGACGTAAATAAACGTGAGTTTTCTATATTATTAGTATTGTTACTATTTACAGTCGTATTAGGAGTATACCCTGCTCCAGTGTTAGACGGTTTACATTACTCAGTTTCTTCTTTAATTTATTATAATACAATATAAGAGTTTACCTTTTTTATATAAATTATTTATATGTAAGTGTATTTATATTAGTAATAATAATGAACTCGATTTTTTTTTTTATATGTTATTAGTTGCATGAAAAAATCGTAAAAAAAGACCTTATCGACAAGCCTGGTTAAGTCATAACTCTTTCATAGTTATATCCTGGGTTCGAACCCCAGTGAGGTTATACAGTATTGAAGATTATTTGGCTATAACATTAGCCCAGTAGTAATTATAATATAAAAGGGGATATAGTTTAACTGGTAAAACTGCGATTTTGCGTATCGTTATTTTAGGATCGAGTCCTAATATCTCCAAATACTTTTATCATAAATAAAAGGCTCAAGAAGCTCAACCTGGTAGAGCGGAACTCTGAAGATGTTTAGGCTGTAAGTTCAAATCTTACCTTGAGCATACTTTTTTAATATATACAGTTTTCTTGAAAAAGATAATGCTGGAATTGGTAGACAGGGGTAGTTTAGGCCTATCCGATTATATAATCTTATACGTTCAACTCGTATTTATCTTACATAATTGTATTTATATAATAATAAATTTCTTAACTAAATTTAAATAATATGTATAAAAAAAAATATAAAAAACACATGAGAATTTGAAAAAGTCATCCTTTATTTAGTTTAGTTAATGGTTATTTAATTGATTCACCTCAACCTTCAAACTTAAGTTATTTATGAAACTTTGGTTCATTATTAGCTTTTTGTTTAATAATACAAATAATAACAGGTGTTACATTAGCAATGCACTATAACCCTAGTGTATTAGAAGCATTCAATTCAGTTGAGCATATAATGAGAGATGTTAATAATGGATGATTAATACGTTATTTACACTCAAACACTGCTTCAGCTTTCTTCTTTTTAGTATATTTACACATAGGAAGAGGTCTATACTATGGATCATACAAAGCTCCTAGAACTTTAGTTTGAACAATAGGTACAGTTATATTTATACTTATGATGGCTACAGCCTTTTTAGGATATGTTTTACCTTACGGTCAAATGTCACTTTGAGGTGCTACAGTTATAACTAATTTAATGAGTGCTATACCTTGAGTAGGACAAGATATTGTTGAATTTATTTGAGGGGGATTCTCAGTTAACAACGCAACTTTAAATAGATTTTTTGCTTTACACTTTGTTTTACCTTTTGTTTTAGCTGCCTTAGCTTTAATGCATTTAATTGCACTACACGATAGAGCAGGATCAGGTAACCCTTTAGGTGTATCAGGTAACTATGATAGATTAGCCTTTGCACCTTACTTTATATTTAAAGATTTAATTACTATTTTTTTATTTATTATTGTATTATCTATATTTGTATTTTTCATGCCTAATGTATTAGGGGATAGTGAAAACTATGTAATGGCTAACCCAATGCAAACACCACCAGCTATTGTACCTGAATGATATCTTTTACCTTTTTATGCTATATTAAGATCTATACCTAATAAATTATTAGGTGTTATAGCTATGTTTGCTGCTATATTAATATTATTAACTATGCCTTTTACTGATTTAGGTAGAAGTAGAGGATTACAATTTAGACCTTTAAGTAAAATATTCTTTTATGTATTTGTAGCTAATTTCTTAATACTAATGCAACTAGGTGCAAAACATGTTGAATCACCATTTATAGAATTTGGACAAATAAGTACAGTATTATACTTTTCACACTTTTTAATAATAGTGCCTTTAGTGAGTTTACTTGAAAATAGTTTAGTTGACATACACTCATCTAAAAAATAAAAACGAATAATTAATATTATAGTATAATTGTAGCAAAAATAAGTATTATTAAGTAAGAAATATACTTAAGTAAATAATCGCTCATATTAATTTATATTAGTAATATATACAAAGTAATCATAGTAATGTCAATAAATTACCATTATATACTACTTACATGGTAATTACATTATGAAAAAGAGTTAGTAACTTAATTGGTAAAGAACTTTCTTGTCGAGAAAGTAGATGTCGGATCGAAGCCGACCTAATTCGAGGGGAAAAGTCGCTATAGGTAGGGCAAGATATTTGCTAAATATTATGTAGTTACATCTGGATGTTCGAATCATCTCTTTTCCGTTACATAAAAGGTTGTATATTTGTTATTATTGTTATTTTCGTGGGAGTGATATAAAACTTATTATTATACACAAAAAGGTATAGTTTAATTGGTAAAATATGAAGCTTCAACCTTTAATTTCTCAGTTCGAGTCTGAGTACCTTTGCATGTTAATTACGTTACTTATATTTTTATTAATTTCAAACGCCGTTACGTTAAGACGAGACAAATCCATATTGTATTCTAGAGTAGTTATTAAAAGTTTACTTTTAATTAGTTATTTAGCTTATAATAATTTGCACATAAACCCATTAGATAAAGGTGTAGGACTATTTGGTGGACTATTCAATGTTACTCCCTTTACGCAATCTTTTAATATATTCATCTTTTTGGTTAGCGCCTCAATACTTACATTGACTGCTTTTTACCCTAGAAGTATAAATATAACAGAACATTCATCTGTTTATAATATATTAATGAATAAAGTTAAATTTAATAGAACATTAATATCAAATAAAACTGGAGAGCAGTTTCGTATAATAGAATACGCTTTAATTATAGTGTTTGTTATTAGTGGAGCTGTATTTTTAATGAGTACTGGGGACTTGATTTCTATATTCTTATCTATAGAATTACAAAGTTATGGTTTATATATACTATCTACTTTATATAGAGATTCGGAATCATCAACAGCAAGTGGTTTAACTTATTTCTTGTTAGGAGGATTATCTTCTTGTTTTATATTGTTAGGATCTGCTTTGCTATATGCTAACTCAGGTACAACTAATTTAGATAATATATATATTATAACAAGTATAAGTGAAATAAAAGAATCTGTAAATACTATTTATCTATATCAACCACACTACATACATTTATCTTTGATAGTTATGTCAGTAGGGTTTTTATTTAAAGTTAGTGCTGCCCCATTTCATTTCTGATCTCCAGATGTATATGATGGTATACCTACAATAGTAACTACATATGTAGCTATAATAGCAAAAATATCTATTTTTGTTTTCTTATTGGAATTACTATATTACACAGAATGTAATATATTTAATTCTTCTTGAAAAGAGATATTTGTGTTAAGTAGTTTATTTTCTTTATTAATAGGATCAGTACTGGGTCTTACACAATCTAGAATAAAAAGATTATTTGCTTATAGTACTATATCACATGTAGGGTTCATATTATTAGCTTTAACTGTGAACAATACAGAATCTATACAATCTTATATTTTTTACATATTGCAATATACTATATCTAATTTAAATGCCTTTATTATATTGGTTAGTATAGGGTATTCACTTTACTTGTATGTTTACAAAGATGAAAATATTAAAGAAGACTTAATAGAAGTAAATAACTCTCCTATACAGCTAATTAACCAAATAAAAGGTTATTTTTATGTAAACCCTTTCTTAACTATAAGTTTATCTATTACCTTATTTTCCTTTGTAGGTATTCCCCCTATAATAGGATTTTTTGCTAAACAGATGATATTAAGTGCCGCATTAGATGAAGGATATGTATTTATGTCATTGGTTGCAATAGTTACTAGTGTTATTGGTGCAGCTTATTATTTAAACATAATAAAACTAATGTTTTTCTTTAAACATGATTATAAAATAAACCCATCAACTTCTAATATAAACTTAACAGGTTATATTACAAGCCATAATGAAAACCTTGATAATAATAATGTAAATAGTTACCCCTCTAAAAAAATACAATTTACACCTGAAAATATAACTATAAGTAGTGCTTTCACTACTATAATATCCGTATTAACCTTATTATTATTATTATTTATATATACACCAGGAGAATGATTTAATATTGCTAGTATTTTAACTCTTATTATTTTCAAAGCGTAATGACAAGTTTAACATTTTTTCTTATATTTATACCCGTATTAGCCGTCATATTGTTAGGGTTAAATCTGATATTAGCACCCCATAATCCTTATGAAGAAAAAAACAGTGCTTTTGAGTGTGGATTTCATTCTTTTTTAGGACAAAATAGAAGTGAGTTCAGTATATCATTTTTTATATTTGCATTACTATTTCTATTATTTGATTTAGAGATATTATTAGTTTACCCCTATGTAGTTAGTGCTTATGTTAATAATATATTTGGTTTAATTATTATGTTGATATTCTTTCTAGTTCTAACTTTAGGTTTTGCCTTTGAGTTAGGAAAGAATGCTTTATCTATAGAAAGTAGACAGTCTTATTAATAACAAATATGTAAAAAAAATATTCCGTAGACTAATAGGTAAGTCATAAATTTTTGGTATTTACTATTGAATGTTCGAATCATTCCGGAATAAGATTATGTGTATTGATTAAAATGCACATAATCTGTCTATCGCTTACAATATATAGGTCTGTATTATGTACTGGACGATAAAAAATTAAATAAAAGAATTATGAAAGTTCACTCTATACTATTATCATATATCGTAAATTTTGTATTTACAGATTTGATGACTAGATTAATCTCCTGCGTAATCTTCATCTTTACAAAGTTACTTTTTTACAGTGAAAAAGCATTTTATCTGTTTGGGTTAGAAACTGAATCTTTTACAGCATTAATTTGCCTATTAGGTTTGTTATGAATTATAGCACTGGGATTTACTTTATATGCAAACAAGCATAATCCTTTTGAAATATCTAGTATGGATAAATCACCCGCTTATTCAGACAAAATTGACCCTAGTAAAGATGAACCTAGATTACCTATCTCTTTAGCTTCTACCATTAAAACAATGAATGGGGCTAGATGTGAGATCTTTTTCGCTAGTTCGTTTAATGAAGACGTTTTTCAACGTATATCAAAATTTCCTGCAGGTACTAGTAGCGTTAATTTTAGTTTTAATGGTATCGTTTACCCATGTGTGATTACACCTGTTAAACACGGGTCATCCTCATTTGGTAAATTTCCAGTTAATAGAGAAAATTGATTGCAACTTACATCCGAGCGTCCAGTTTATACTGGAGGTAGACCGGTTAGATATGACAGAGAAAGAATATATGTATTAAGAACAGATGTCAAATTTGACGGAGAATAAAAAAAAATAAAAACACTCCTAAATCAGTAATATATATCTCATTCATATACGTATGTATATTGAATAGATAGAATTAACAGTAAAGTCTATATATGATTAATAATTTACATTTATCTATTAAACATAATAGCTTTATTATTGAATAAATATAATAATATGTTGTATATGCCTACGATTATTTCCATTATTGAGGTTATATTGGTTGTTGTACCAGTGTTACTTACGGTTGCATTTGTTACTGTAGCAGAAAGAAAAACTATGGCCAGCATGCAAAGAAGATTAGGACCTAATGTAGTAGGTTATTATGGGCTTTTACAAGCATTTGCCGATGCCCTTAAACTTATCTTAAAAGAATATGTTTCGCCTACACAGGCTAACATAGTACTATTTTTTCTTGGTCCTATAATAACCTTAATTTTTTCTTTATTAGGTTATGCTGTTATACCTTACGGGCCAGGTTTAGCTATATGAGATTTTAATTTAGGTATATTATATATGTTAGCTGTTTCTTCTTTAGCTACATATGGTATATTATTAGCAGGGTGATCTGCTAATTCTAAATATGCTTTTTTAGGGTCACTTAGAAGTACTGCGCAACTTATAAGTTACGAATTAATATTAAGTTCCGCTATACTATTGGTTATATTATTAACTGGTAGTCTTAATTTAACTGTTAATATTGAGGCTCAAAGATATATTTGATTCATAATGCCTTTACTACCTATATTTATAATATTTTTTATAGGTTCTGTTGCAGAAACAAATAGAGCACCTTTTGATTTAGCGGAAGCCGAATCAGAATTAGTTAGTGGATTCATGACTGAACATGCAGCAGTAATATTCGTTTTCTTTTTTCTTGCAGAGTATGCTAGTATAGTGCTTATATGTATATTTAATACTATTTTATTTTTAGGAGGATACATATTAGACAATAGTCTATTATTATATATCTTACAAGCAATTGGTTATGCAAATGAGGGTATTAGTTTATTTAATGGTCCTATAATAGAAGGTTTGATATCAGGTGTAATTTTAGGAACCAAATCTTGTATTTTAGTATTTACCTTTATATGAGTAAGAGCTTCATTTCCTAGAGTACGTTATGATCAATTAATGTCATTTTCTTGAACAATATTATTACCAGTTGTTATTGCGTTTATAGTTTTAATTCCTTGTATTGTATATAGTTATGATATAATACCTAGTAATGTTAGTCTATTATAGATGATTTAAAGATAAAGAAATTCACTATGTGCTTACTAATTATCTTATATTTCCCTATAATATAAAGTTTATATAACAGCATTCTCTAAATAAGCTATATCCTTTAATTTTGTTAGTAATAGAATCGAGAAAAAAAAATAAATGTATATTTATGTCAAGTTTATTTGTTTTAAATGAAACCTTTACTAATGGTTTATACTATGATATATTAAATATAATATCTATAGTTTCTATAGTATGTGGTGTTTTTGTTATAATTAGTAAAAATCCTATCGTATCTGTCTTATTTTTAATAGGATTGTTTCTTAACATAGCAGGTTACTTAATGATGTTAGGTATAAATTTTATAGGTTTGTCTTACTTATTAGTATATGTAGGTGCAGTATCAATTTTATTTTTATTTATCTTAATGTTAATAAATGTAAGAATATCTGAATTAGTTACTGATAACAACAATGGTATACCTTTAGCTATTATTATAGGTGTTTTCTTTAACATAACTTTATATAAAGTGTTACCTTCTAACTTAACGTTAAGTTCATATAGTTACGATATTAATCTATATAATAGCAATAGTAAAAGTAGTATTATATATAACTTTTTACCTTCATATAATAATGATAATTTATCGTTTGTAACATCTCAAACTTGAGATGGTGCATTAGCTGAAGTATCTCACATAACAAGTATAGGAAATATATTATATACTGTTTATCCTATGTGATTAATATTAACATCTATAATATTATTATTAGCAATGGTAGGAGCTATAGTTATAACAATTAAACAATAAAAAATTTAATATATAAATATTGTAGTATACAAATTATGATTTCTCGATGACTTGAACATCGAACATACTCTTATCAAAAGTACACTTTACCTATTAAGTTAAGAAACCTTTTTTATTATGTCCTAAGACAATATTAAATTATTGTTCGTATAATCATGATAAGAATTTTTCTAGTGATACAGATTCAATTACGATAGGCATAGAACTGTGTAATATACCACAAATTTCTGAACATTGTCCAAAGAATGAACCCTCTCTATTAACAAGTACAGATATTTGATTTAATCTACCAGGGTAGGCATCACATTTAATACCTAGTGCAGGACATGCATATGAATGTATAACATCACCTGATGATATTATAAATCTAGTGTGAGTTAATTCTGGTAATATTACTCTGTTATCAACTTCTAACATTCTTAGACCTCCTTCTTCTAAATCAGATTCCGGTACTAAATATGAATCAAATTCTAGTTCTTCGTTATCATCACTAAGGAAATCAGGGTATTGGTAACTTCAATATCATTGATGACCTTCAACAAAAATAGTTAATGAAGGATCTGTTACTTCATCCATTAAGTATAAAAGTTTAAAAGACGGAAATGCTATTAATATTAAAATTAAAGCTGGAGTTATAGTTCAAATTAATTCTATAAGTGTACCATGATTAAGATACTTATTACTTATAGGAGATTTTGTATAAATATAGTTTCTAATTATAGAAACTAATATTCAAGCTACTCCAAATAATATTATAACTAAATAAAACATAATATTATCGTGTAATTCTATTAATGCTTCCATCTGTGGACTAGCACTATCTTGGAAATATAAACCTCATGGTTTAGGGGCGTCACATAAAAAGCCTAAGTTAATAATACTCATATCTTATGAATTGAAGTTTTTAAATTTTATACTATAAGTAAAAACTATATAAGGAGTATTTTATGTAATTATAAATTTTATAGAAGTATGGAGGAATTGAACCCCTGTCATTAGATTTGCAATCCAACTGTTAACCGTTAACTGCACACTTCTTTATTGTTAAATGAAACGTGTACAAGATTCGAACTTGTATCTTTTGTGTCCGTAGCACAAAACTCTAACCATTAAGCTAACACGTTTTATAATAAAAGCCCTCAACACGAATTGAACATGTATCAGAATATTAACAGTATTCTGCTCTACCGTTGAGCTATGAAGGCTACTTTGATCATTATATTTTAATATTTATTTAGGAAGAAAAGGAATCGAACCTTCGATAGTGTGTACTACTGAGTTTACAGCTCAACCCGTCATACCAACAAACGGAACCTTCCTTTAGTTTACACTTTATAGGGAATAATATATAACAATATATTTCATCTATATTTTTTGTATAGTATTTTAAAATACTAATTTGCAAATAGTTTAAATTTTATATTTTTATTTTTTGGAGTGTTTTTAATGCTAATTATACCCGTGCAACTTCCACTACACGAACCGTATTTCGACTTAACACCAATCAAAGCTATGCATACGAAGATTCCTTAAAAACTTTATCAAATCTATTTATTTATTATTATCTTTTTAAAAAAACCAAACTTATTGCACCCACTTCTTTCAGCGCCTGACGAGTAGTTAGTACCAATCTGAAGTTATATCCACCGTAATATAATAATTTACGATTACTAGTAATTCCTTTTTCACGTAGTCGAATTTCAGACTACAATCCATATTATATTATGTTTTACAGTATAGTTAATATTCACATATTATCCTCTTTTTGTACATATTTATGTGGCACGTCTATAGCCCACAATATTAAGGTCATGATGACTTGTCTTGATCCCTGTTATTATAACCAATGTAATGGTTAAATACTTTATTCTTAGTTTTTTAGACTACTTTATAAAGCAAGGGTTTACGTTAATTTAATGAATCTAACCATAGTCTCACGACATTAACTAAAAACAGCCGTGCAACGCTTGTGTAAAAACATTCAAATTGTGGTAAGGTTATTCGAGGATTATCGAATTAAATAACATACTTCACTACTGGTTTCAGAAACGGTCTAATGGTTTCAGTTTCTGCGTTGCCGCATTACTCTTGAGGTGGAATGTTTACATTTTAATTTATACACTATTCTTATAAGGTATAACATTCATAATTGTCTGCCCGGACTATTAGGGTATCTAATCCTGTTCGCTCCCCGAGCCTTCGTCCTTTAACGTCAGTTTATACACAGAGGGTTGCCTTCGCCATAATCCATCCCATAAGTATGACAAAATTTCATCTTTACACCTACGATTCTAATATTCACCTCTTACATTAAACTCTAGTAATTTTTGTACCTTTTTGAGGCAAAAATACCGCCTGAGTACCCTTTAAACCTAATAAAGATGAATAACACTAGTCTTCCTTGTATTGCCGCGACTGCTGGCACAAGACTTGGTCAAGACTTATAAATAGAAATCTGTCATTATCAATTAACTATTTAGAACTTTATTCGACATAGTCGATACGTATATATAATATATACTTACATTCTTCCAAATTGCTGGTTCAGCCGTTAGGCCATTGACCAATATTCCCCACTGCTGTACTGTACATATTGGGGTTTTTTCAGACCCAATGTGATCAATTAACCTTTCAGTTATGATTAAAAATAAAAGCTAGTTAAACCGTTACTTTAACTACTACCTATTTTAAATATTATGAACTTCTTAAAGCGAAATTATTATTTCTTTGATATAAATATACCTTTCTTTAGTATATTTATATAAATATAAGGAATTTTGATTTGTTCCTTACTCTAAGGTAGACAAATATTATATACTCACCTTTACACCACATTACTTAAATATTAAATAATGTAAGATTAGCATGTGTCAAGCATTTGGACAGCGTTCAATCAGAGCCACCATCAAACTCAATATAATTACTATAATATATTATATAATGGCTGTAAATGACCCAGATTAATACAACTGAGCGATATATATATTTATTATAGTAATATTATTATAAAAAAAAACAAGATATGTATTTATTATAGTAATATAGTTATATTGCACTAAAAAAAAAGTACATATAAATATTACAATATTTTTCTTAAATTGAAAAAGAGAGCTTAACTTAATGGTAAAGTATATGACTTTTAATCATTCTAATATGAGTTCAAATCTCATAGCTCTTATAAGCGGCCATAGGTTAATGGTAGACTATTCGGTTTCCACCCGATTTGTACTGGTTCGATACCAGTTGGCCGTATTTAGTAAGTAAAAGCTTAAATTATTAATTAAGTGATTAATTTTTCCATTAAAACGTAATAAATATAATAATATTTAAAATAGTATTCCGTAGGCGGATAGAGTTATTAAAAATTATAAACAATGATACAAGCAGCAAAAATTATTGGAACAGGATTAGCTACAACAGGATTAATAGGAGCGGGAGTAGGTATTGGTGTAGTATTTGGAGCCTTAATATTAGGTGTGTCAAGAAACCCTTCATTAAGAGGTCAATTATTTTCTTACGCTATATTAGGTTTTGCTTTCGCAGAAGCCACAGGATTATTTGCTTTAATGATGGCATTCTTATTATTATATGTAGCATAATAAAAAAAAAAGGTTATAGCTTAATTGGTAGAGCAAGCTGCTCATGATAGCTCAGATGAGTGTTCGATTCGCTCTAACCTTAAAAAAATCCGAATGCTGGAATTGGTAGACAGGATAAACTTAAGATTTATTGATACAACATCATAAACGTTCAAGTCGTTTTTCGGATAATAATAATATTATTTTTATATTGTTTTGTTATAATGGAGTCTTAGGTAACATACCTTAGCATAATATAAAAATTAATTAATTTTTCAAGTATTATATCATTATTAATAAACAAATACATATATGTGTAAATTTATGGCTGGGTCCAATAATTTCTATAATAGAGAAATTACACATACACATTCAGATATAAGTATGTGATTAGAAAGATGATTCTTATCAAGTAATGCTAAAGATATAGGTACATTATACTTAATATTTGCTTTATTTTCTGGGTTACTAGGAACAGCTTTTTCTGTACTAATAAGATTAGAATTATCAGGGCCAGGTGTACAATACATAGCTGATAACCAATTATATAATAGTATAATAACAGCTCATGCTATATTAATGATATTCTTCATGGTTATGCCAGCAATGATTGGTGGATTTGGAAACTTTTTATTACCTTTATTAGTAGGTGGGCCTGATATGGCATTCCCTAGATTAAATAACATAAGTTTCTGATTATTACCACCTAGTCTAATATTATTTATATTTGCTAGTACAATAGAAAATGGAGCAGGTACAGGTTGAACTCTTTATCCTCCATTATCTGGTATACAAAGTCACAGTGGACCTAGTGTAGATTTAGCAATATTTGCCTTACACTTATCAGGTATAAGTAGTTTATTAGGAGCAATGAACTTTATAACTACAATATTAAATATGAGAAGTCCAGGTATAAGACTACATAAGTTAGCTTTATTTGGTTGAGCTATAATAGTAACAGCAGTATTGTTATTATTATCATTACCTGTATTAGCAGGTGCAATTACTATGGTATTAACAGATAGAAACTTCAATACATCATTCTTCGAAGTAGCAGGTGGTGGTGATCCTATACTTTACCAACATTTATTTTGATTTTTTGGACACCCAGAAGTTTATATATTAATTATACCAGGTTTTGGTATAATTAGTACAACAATTTCAGCTAGTTCAAACAAAAGTGTGTTTGGTTATTTAGGTATGGTATACGCTATGATGTCTATAGGTGTGTTAGGATTTGTAGTGTGAAGTCATCATATGTATAGTGTAGGTTTAGATGTAGATACTAGAGCTTACTTTACAGCTGCAACTTTAATTATAGCAGTACCAACAGGTATAAAAATATTTAGTTGATTAGCTACATGTTATGGTGGTTCTTTACACTTAACACCTTCAATGCTATTTGCATTAGGTTTTGTATTTATGTTTACAATAGGAGGTTTAAGTGGAGTTGTTTTAGCTAATGCTTCTTTAGATATAGCATTCCATGATACTTACTACGTAGTTGCTCACTTCCATTACGTTTTAAGTATGGGTGCTGTATTTGCTTTATTCAGTGCATGATACTTTTGAATACCTAAAATATTAGGTTTAGATTACAATAAAATGTTAGGTAAAGTACATTTCTGAATAATGTTTATAGGAGTTAATGTAACATTCTTCCCTCAACACTTCTTAGGTTTACAAGGTATGCCTAGAAGAATTAGTGATTATCCTGATGCATTTGCAGGTTGAAACTTAGTAAGTAGTTTTGGATCAATTATTTCAGTAATAGCTACATGACTTTTCTTAAATATACTATACAATCAATTAGTTGAAGGTAAAGCCGTATCTAGATATCCATGAGCTACACCTCAATTCTATACAGATTACTTACAACATATACTTAACAGAGCGTATGATAGTATAGAATGATGTTTAAATAGTCCACCTAAGCCTCATGCTTTTGCTAGTTTACCATTACAAAGCTAAATTTATATCATATAAATTGTATCTTTTAATTAAAAAATAAAAAATAAAAATTAGGGTTATGTATAGTAGTATATTAATTATAGTAATATATTAGATATGTATATAACATTTTATCTAGAGGCTTTGCCCTAGATGTTAAGTATATAAAGAAACTATTACGGATAAATAGCTGCGTATTAAAGAGATAAAAAAGTAGGCTTCCTATGAAAACCATCCTGCAAGATGGAAGGGAACACGATTAACAGAACTCTTAGGGGAAACCCAATAAATAAACGAAGTGAATTGAAATATCTTATTAGCTTCAGGAATAAAAATCAAATGAGACTTTATAATTACAAATATATCATTATAAACAAAAAATGTAGAAAAAGGTAGAAATAATTGTCTAATAAGCTTTTAAAGTAAAATGGATAAACTCTGTTTGAATATAGGGAAACCTTTCTCTAAAGCTAAGTATAATACGTTAAGCGATAGCGAATAGTACCGTGAGGGAAATTTTGAAATAGTAGTTTTATAAGCAGCTCGTGTAAAAAATAATAAATATGTTAGAGCGTACCTTTTGCATAATGGGTCAGCAAGTTAATATTAGATGCAAGATATAATAGTCCCAGATAAACCAATTATTAATTAATGAATTAGTATCTAATATTAGACCCGAAGCCTAGTGATCTTACCATGATCAGGGTTATAAAAGCCCGAACAGGTTATCGTTGTAAAGATATCTGAAGAATTGTGGTAAGCAAGTGAAAGACAAATCTGACTAGGATAGCTGGTTTTCCGCGAAACCTATATAAGTAGGTAATTTAATTAACATCATTGCAGGTACAGAATTGTAATCTCAGACAAGTTATAATATTTATAATTTTTGTATACATTGGGGGATTGTGAAGGTTTTATCAGTGAGGATTCGCTCTCGGAAGGGCAATGATGAATATTAAACTGTCGGACATAGTACGATAAGGTTGTATGTCTAAAGGGAAACAGCCCAGAACAAGAGTTAAAGGTTCCAAAATTATTATTAAGTGAAAATAAGGAAGTTTTTTTCGAATACAATCAGGAAATAGGCTTAGAAGCAGCCATTTTTTAAAGACCTCGTAACAGAGCACTGATTAATCTTGAATATATTTCAAGCCTAGTTAAAAGCACCGAAAATTCAACGGATCTAAATAATATACCGAAACCTTGTCCATCTAAATTTTTAAAAAAAGAATCGATGGGGTAGCGGAATATTGGGTATTTCTTAAACTTAATTTTTTTTAATTTAAGTGTATTATATTTATACAGACAATCCCAAGAAAGAATGCTGACATGAGTAACGAAAAAGGGAAAACCCCTCGCCTTAAGCTTATGGTATAAACTAAAGTAACGGCCCCTAAGTTTATTGATTTGACCTAAAGGATTAAACGATGGGAATATCTACCAAAGATTAAACATTTGCATCATTGTTGAATATATACATATTCTAACTGTCTTTGGAGTTATGAGTTTATATTATTAAATATAAAATAAACAAAATCAATGGTAGCAGCAAATGTTCAGGAAAAAATAATATAACCGTACCTAGAAACTAACACAAGTAAGCAAGTAGAGAATACAAAGGCGTTTGAGATAACAATCATTAAGGAACTCGGCAAATTGACACCGTAACTTCGGAATAAGGTGTGCCGTTAAAGAAGAGAATTCTAATAAAAGGAGACATAAAATGATGTTGTACGACTGTTTAATTAAAACAAAGCACTTTGCATAAGATGACAAATCAAAGTATTGAGTGTGATCTCTGCCCGATGTTGGCTGGTTAACGAATTTTCTTAATCTTAACAGGTTAGGTTGTGAAGGAACCCCCAATCAATGGCGGCCTTAACGATGAGGGTCCTAAGGTAGCGGAATACCCTGGCCGTTAAATGCGGTCTTGCATGAATGATGTAACGATACAACAGC